>JASDQU010508747.1:73205-95130 GCA_032191745.1 Picea mariana | reverse complement strand
GGGGGGGGGGTGAATCAGTTGTTACTGTGCTTAAACAATTATGCCCATTTTAAAACTCTTTACAGAACACTCAATGATAATCACAATAATGCAACAATAGAATTTTCAACATCAATCACACACATGAAATATATAGAGACAGATATTTCCTAAGGAAACCCATAAAGGGAGAAAACCTCTTCTTCTTGATATGATAATTATTTTCTGTACATTATCATTCTTATGAGCACCAACTCATAATGAGGCTACAACCTCTGTTTTGCAAGCTGGTACTTGCTGAGAGCACCAACTCTCTGGTTTCTCTAGCACCCACTAGAAGGAAGAACCAACTCCTTGAGTGTTCCAGCACCAACTGGATGGAAGCACCAACTTCCAGTCACATAGGCACCAACTTGTATAATAGAGAACAAGAGTTCTCCCTTGCACCACCCTCCCACCCTGGCTCTTTCTAGCTGTAACCAGATGGAAGCTACAAATCCTTGTATTCAAGCACCCACTTGAAACTCTAAGGACACCAATCCTCCCTAGCACCTCCCTATCGCCCTAGTTTTTCGAGCTGTAACCAAATGGAAGCTACAACTCCCTTTTCTTCAAGCACCCACTTGAAACTCTGATGACACCAATCCTCCCAAGAACATCCCAACCACCCTGATTATAAATCTTTTCTACTAAAACTTATTACCATGATACAATGTTCATCAATGGCTTACCAGTCTCATCACTGTTTTGCTACACTTCTATGCTCTGCCTGCATCATTGTCTCTCTACTCAAATATTTTGAGCTTTATGACCTTTTGCTCTATCTCTTCATGCATACCTCGATCTTCTCTTCTTCCCTCAGATATGCATATTTGTTCCTCACTTCTTCTGTGCTTCACCTCTTGCACAACATGCTTCTACACGCATACATCACACACAATCACAACACCCATATCCTCTATGTTCTGCATTTTATATTCTCTATGCACCTTCTTCCTTCTCATGCGCAATGCCTCTACATGCTCTTTTCAGTGACACTATTTTTCCCCAACAGGTTCTTCACTGCAGCTCTACCTCACACCCGCATAGCTCCACTGCAGGATCGCCTCCCTTCACAAATTTGCATTCCTATCTCACATTGAGACATCTCATGATCATCATGGAAACTCTTCATCTTCTCTGGTAGTTCTGTTGCCTGTGAGTTCATCATCAGTGGTCGTTACCTTGATACTCTTCGCCCTCTAGAAGTCACCCTACAAAACCTTGAATTCTTTGCCAGATGCAATTAATTTGTTCTGGTAGTTACTGAGAGAATCTCCGCGCATTCATGTGTTTGGTGTCTTTTCCTTTTTTGAGAAATATACATAGTGGGTGCTAGATCTTCTTGCTAAGCCCCTTCCTTTCACATTACCATCGACAGTGACCAAGCTCTTATTCAAAAGGGCACTTTGCACTTTCACGTTTCGCAAGTTTGCTGCAAGTCACTCTGACTCTTCCAACTCCCGATCACGAAATAGAGCCTAGCTACGCTAGGTCTTTCCCTTCACACGACTACCGGCGGTGACCACATCTTGGCCCTTGACCAAGTTTTGAAGAATACTTGGTCATATTTGACCATTTTTGGGACTATGACAGCTTGCCAAATATGGAGCGCAACGCGAAGAAGAAATTAGGGAAGAAAGACCTATTTTTGGGTCCCTTTTAGGGTTTTGGGTTGATGTAAAGGGAAAGGGATGTTGGCCCATGGGTTTACCCACACTTAGGCCCATTTTGTAATCTATAAATAGATACTTAGGTAATGTAAGTATAGGATAGTAGTACATCTATGTGATGTATAGATAAAGGCTTAGTGCTAGTAGTTGGATCTGTGTGATTGGATGTATATTGTAAGTGCTTTGTGCATGATAGTAAGGAGATTGAAAAGCTAAGTGCAAGTTGTTGTAGTTTTGTGCTGAAGTGCAAGGAAGAAGGATCTAGTGATTTTTGCAGGTCTTATGTCCTATGTGAAGTAAGGATCACTGAAGCTTTGTGTTGTAACTGCTTGACCTAGATAATATAAATAAGAAGACTTTGTGGACATAGCCCCAGGGTGGGGGTGAACCATGGTAACTTTGTGTATTGTGCTCTGTGCTTCGACCTAATGTGTTTATCTCCTTCTTAGCTAAGTACTTGCTATGATTAAATAGATCTAGTTATTCTCTGTTCTTATGATATATGAATGAATGTTAGATCTGATATATAAGGTTCTTAGTGCTTGATCTACTGAATCTAATCTATATTTCTGTGGCTAAGTACTAAATCATATTTAGTCTAAGTATTCACTGTGATGCTTTGTGCTATCTACGAAGTACCATAAGGGTTAAATATTGATGAATGATCTATGCTAAGTTCCCTGTAAAATATATAATCAAAGATCAATGTCCCAGCTAAGGTTGCAAACATCTAAGTCATGCAACCACCCCTGCCTCTATCTCGGGTGAGACTTCATCTGCTTCATAGGTGTTGCCGAAAGGGATGATAGTTAGGGTTTTATTGGTGTGTTGTTGAGCGTTGAACCCCAGGTCTTCCCTTGTGCCAAAAAATGGTTCCATTTCCGGGACCTGGAACTGTGATTGCTGGGAACTAAAAAAGAAAAAGCTTTGTGTGAAATAAGCTCTGTGCGTAGATCTATTGCCCTAGTACGCAGTATTCTACTTAACCTATGAAGCTTTGTGACGAGAAAGAAAGGTTAGATTTGAAGGAAATAGGTCAGATCTGCAAGAAAGAGGTTGATATTGAAGAAAATAAGTGAGATATGTACACTTTATGCTCTAGGAAAGGTAAAAGTAGAAATTTCTGCAGAAAAGAGGTAAGATCTGTAAGCTCTAGCCTCTAGTAAAGGTAAGAATAGTTCAAGTTTTAGATCTGAAATCTTTGTGCTCTATATAGGTAAGATAAGTGGAAACTTTTTTGTTTCTGAGGCATGAATTTAGGTACGCTTGATATATTTTGTCCTAGCCTGAAAACTAGACCATTGTTAGATAAAAGAAAGTTTTATATGAATAGGTCTTATAGGAATAATGAAAGATATGTTATACCTATGCATAGAAAGATGTTTTGGACTAACCAATGGATGGAGGATCCTAGAAAGAAATTTTTGCAGGCTATCCATCATGATCCTAGCGCATAGTACAAGAATATTCAAGGATCATGGATGAGAAAGAGAGGATTAACTCTCTATCACAACTGCAAAAGACCAGGACATGTTGCTAAGGAATGCCTTGGGAGAAACCCTAGCTGCCTCTGTTGTAAAGCTATGGACCATGTATTGGATTTCCCTAGAATGATTGCTAGACTTGAAAAACTGAATATGGAATAAGCAAACTCTAAAGGAGATCAAGAGACTAAAATTATGGAAGAACCATAGAAAGAATCTGAGATCATGTTACTGAAAATAAAAGAAACCCTAGATGATCATAAGGATGTTAGTTTGTTAGAAATATTCAAAGAAAAGGAGAAAATCAAAGTAAGAATAGGAGACTTTGACATTGACTGTGATCTGGATGAGGGAACATCAATGAACATTATGACAAAAAGCACTTTGGAAACCCTAGGAAGGCCTGCTTTGGTCCCTTCACTAGGAACAATTGGATTATTTAAAGGCAAAATGGTAACCCTATGTAGTAGAATTACCCGGATAGATATGAGTACCCATGGAACTCCGACAGAGGAAGAGTTTGAAGTCATTACATTTATTGAGGAATGTGCCCCATTTCCAGCTTTGTTAGGAAAGATCTGGATTGAAAAATACTAGATCTGGAGAAAAGAAGAAAATGAAGCCCTAGAACAGAAGAAGCAATAACTCATGGAATTTATGACTAGAAGGATCGCCTACTTGATGTAGGAACAAGAGAATAGATCTCAGTTGTTAAACACCAGGGACCTGGATTTTGAAGCTATAAAAGTGTTAGAGGAACCACAGAAGATCAAAATACCTAATACATATGATGAAGGAGTATTACCCTTGGATCTAAAGAAAGAACTTAAGCAGCACGAAGTGACTATGTCGAGAGATGATAAGACTCAGAATGGAAAAAGGATGATCAAGACTAAGCTCACTAGAAAAAAAGATAGGAAGCTAAGTAATAAGAGGGACAAAATTGCAAAGTTATAGAAGACTCCAGAGGAAACTTCGTAGAAGGAAAAATCACAATAATTGAGCTTCAAAGAGATATTAGAACAGCGACATCTAGTACTTCGCCATGGTGCAAAAATATAGCCATTGGACCGATATACCCATTCAACGTTTGCCCCAAATGGGTAGAAAAGCAATTATGGGTTCCAGCTAGACCGTTGGACAACACCAAAATAGATAGAACAGAGTTAATGAAGGCCCCATATCCATTGCAATAAAATGTTGCCAAGTTTCCCTACTTAGTCCGTCGCACCACGCACTGAGAATACTTTTTTCTAAGTGAGAGTTTGAGCTCGAAACTTGAGATTAATTCACCCTGTTATCATTGCCTTGTTCCCATACTATTCATCGTAGTCTCTGAGTTCATTTTCACACTTGAGCTAGTGGACCCAATCTTGTATGTCGAATGAGCTCAACGTTGTTGAGAAAGTAGTTGAAGAAGTTTTGATTGACCTAATGGCTGAGAGAGTCATGTCAGAAAGAAGGATGTCTGCAAGTGTGCAAGCATCATCGACAGGAGGAGTCCAAGATTCTCCCTCCACTGCTCGCGGAGCTGGACCTTCTAGAACCACAACTGAGACAATAACAAAGCACAAAGATGATATTGCAAATCCCAAGCTGATCCCGCACATTCTGCTAGTTTACATACCACCTTTGAGTGGAAATCTTAACCGTGGCAGTGTACCTAGATACTTTGAGTACACATTGATCACCGCGTATCAACTGAAAGGGGTGCATGTAGTATATTCTGACCAGGATAAGCTCGCAACACTGAAATTTAATGATTTTAACCTTGGAGACCGCAAAACATACAACATGTTAGCTCTGCATAAATACTTAACCAAGACCAGAGGAAAAAATCCTAATATTGTCCCGTAGTCCTGGACCCAGAACCTTGCGCAATCCAAACTACTCAACGTTATGAATATCCCTCACTTCGGCAGATACCAAGAAGTCAACACATGTGTCAGGTTGTTGTTGTCTTACTACCACGGCGGATACTTATGGTTGGACCACGGCATCACTGTGGATCTGACTTTGATCAATCGAATCATAGGACTTAGCATGCAAGGCCCTGACCCACAATACGTTTACCCAGGAAGGACCTCAGATTGAGCACTAGTACAATGAATAAAGGAAACTTATGGCGATGTAGAGAAGGGTACGTGAGGCTACAAGGTAGCCTCTATCCAGAGTGGCGCAGTGCACCTTGCATGTTAGCTGATCGCAAGCAAGTTAGTTCGTAAGAACAAACCAACACAGGTGACTGGCTTCGTAGTTGACCTCGCAGGGAAGTGCGCTGAGGGACTATAGATGAATTGGGCACAGTATCTTGTAAACCAGTTAGAATTGGATTGCAGAGGATCACAAGACCAAAGGTATGAGTTCCACTTTAGTTGGTTGCTCATACTCATCGCTTTCATTGCTTGGGAACTTCCAGAGGGAGGCACTTTTCCGGAGATCGAACCTTTCGAACCACTAGCTGCGAAGTTCTGTACATTGTGGTACTCCATCAACATGAAAAAGCAGTGGCAGTCAAATGTTGTCTTCCACACCTACTTCAACCAATTGAAGAATGAAATTTAGTCTACACCACAAATCACCCCAAACATACTTCATAGGTTTTGACATTTGATGAAATTTAGCATGGATCGCCACTTCACCTATATTATAGCATGCGGTGATGAGCATAAACAACAGCTCCAATCCTACTACAAGATGATAGAAGATGACTTGGAGGAGATTACTAAGGAATGGTCAGTGGACCTCCTTGTTGCAGCGGACCCTGCAGACATGTCCGACGAGGAAATCCTTGAAGCTATGCCGGATACACCTGGGCCAAGCACGACTAAGAAGGATGACAAAGTTGAAGATGTCCCTAGCACATCCATGAAGACTAATTCGATCTCACCTGCACAGGGAAGTGATGGTGACAAGCTAGGTGGTACAAAAGTTGAAAAAAATAGAGGCGAGGTTACTCCACCTAGAGAGGAGGAGGATCCCTCCATGAAAAGAAATATGACACCACCAAAACCCTCCCCTAGAAAGAAAGATAAGGCTACCTGGACAATTCTTAAAACTACCCTTACCCTGGATGACTTCGAATTCTCTATTGTCGCGCTGAATGATGTTTCACTAGAGATCATAGAAAAGTAAGAAGAAAAGTAGGAGGAGCTATTCAATCGAATCAAGGGAGAACTCAAAGAAGTGCAGTGGGCACTTCAGTCTAGCCAAGCAGTTTCTACAATGCCCTTGATAAGTGAAACATCAAGAATAGGCGATGATCCCACTCAATTACGCCAGATCATTGATCAAGTCGAAGCTCACCTTCGATGAGCTCAAGAAGACACAACACAAGCCACCCAGAATTTGATGCAAGCACAGAAAAAACTTCTAGAACAACAAAATGAGGCAGAACGAGAAATGCTTGCCCTGAAAGTGAAGTGGGATGAGGAAAAGGCATAGTTTCTAGCAGAGAAACTTGAAGTACAGGAAAGGATTCAAAAAGAACTGCACTCTGTGACAGTCATAGAAGTGAAGATGGAAGATTGTCTCCCACAACAGGTGACCCAACTAGAAGAAGTAATCTAGCAACTCCAACAGTGCATCATAGATCTGGAGCTCTACACCATGCCCGAGACCCCCCAAGAAATAAGAGATCTAAGATAGGCCACTTCTCGAAGCGCAGTTGGCCGATTAAAAACCTTTGCCTTGGAATGCAAGCAACTAAGCACTAGAAGCGCCTAGACTTATGAAACCCTCACAGAGAATCCAAAATTAGAGACATTGGAGGCATAGCTTCAAGACGAAAAGAAACATGCAGACATGCTACAAGCACAGATACATACTTTGACCCCAGTCAAAAGAATGAAGAGTTTCACAGAATGACGCATAGCCCAACAACAGGTACATACGCTGCATAGTAAAGTGATGGAAGTCTCCCAACGACTTCAGCCAATCCAAGAAAAGGCATGCCAACTGTTCATTGAACTTGAAAGTTAGGGAGTTGAACTCGAATAGGTTGTCATCATTGCAGAACAACACCTGGAAGGAATGCTCAATGACACAGTGATCCAGGAATTTACTGAGTAAGAGGTTGTCGCACTACAGTAGGTCGAAGTAGCTTGAGCCAAGCTCGAGGCATTCGAGGCAGAATTGATCAGACCTAAGTGACTCGGGACAAGTCACAGGTGAGTGTTGGTGGCTTATTGGCCCTTGACCAAGTTTTGAAGAAAACTTGGTCATATTTGACCATTTTTGCGACTGAGACAACTTTCCAAAGATGGAGCACAACGCAAAGCGGAAATTAGGAAAGAAAGACCTATTTTTGGGTCCCTTTTAGGGTTTTGGGTTGATGTAAAGGGAAAGGGATGTCAGCCCGTGGGTTTATCCACGCTTAGGCCCATGTTGTATTCTATAAATGGATACTTAGGCAATGTAAGTATAGGATAGTAGTACATCTATGTGATGTATATCTAAAGGCTTAGTGCTAGTAGCTGGATCTGTGTGATTGGAAGTATATTGCAAGTGCTCTTTGCATGATTGTAAGGAGATTGAAAATCTAAGTGCAAGTTGTTGTAGTTTTGTGCTGAAGTGCAAGGAAGAAGGATCTAGCAAGCTGCGTAGGTCTTCTATCCTGTGCGAAGTAAGGGTCATTGAAGCTCTGTGCTGTAACCGCTTGATCGAGATAATATAAAGAAGAAAACTTTGTGGACGTAGCCCCAGGGTGGGGGTGAACCACGGTAACTGTGTGTATTGTGCTCTATGCTTTGACCTAATGTGTTTATCTCCTTCTTGTCTAAGTGCTTGAAGTGATTAAATAGATTTAGTTATGTTCTATGCTTATGATATAAGAATGAATGTTAGATCTGATATATAAGATGCTTAGTGCTTGATCTGCTGAATCTAATCTTTATTTCTATGGCTAAGTACTTAATCATATTTAGTATAAGTATTCACTGTGATGCTTTGCACTATCTGTGAAGTACCATAAGGGTTAAATATTGATGAATGATCTATGCTAAGTGCCCTGTAAAAGATATAATCATAGATCGGTGTCCCAACTAAGGTTGTAGACATCTGAGTCCTGCAACCACCCCTGCCTCTACCTTAGGTGAGACTTCATCTACTTCGCAGGTGTTGCTGAAAGGGCTGGTAGTTAGGGTTTTGTTGGTGTTCTCTTGAGCGTTGAACCCTAGGTCTGCCCCTGTGCCAACACCACCAACTACACCAACATGCACTTCGTGACTTCATGTTTTAGGTATTCTATCATGAGTCTCCTTGACTCCTTCAACTCCTGGTATCTGAAATGGAGCCTAGATGCGCCAGCTCCTTCACTTTTCTCCCACTGATGCGACCACTAACTATGACCTGGGGCCAAGAATTAGGGTGCTTCTTAATTTCACGACTTCATGGGCCTTTGTCATGACTGATCAATGGTCCACGATCCTAGGTGATCCAACAGTCCAAACATCACCTTCAAGACTTGAGACTTCATTTTTTGTTGTGACAGATCAATGGTATAGAACCCTTTGTGATCCGATGACCCATAACTTTTTCACGACTTCCCATTTCGGAGATTCTACAGTGGGTTGTCTCCAAAACTCTCGGTACGTGAAACTTTGAAATGGCTTCATATCAAATCAACAGTCGAGATTCCTTGATGATTTGACCACTATCCTCCACTTCGAGACTTTAGATTTCGGGACTTTGGGGGAGTGTTGATGGTAAAACTCCTGAAGCAAAAGTCTCGGAGTGACGTAACTTTTGTGTCACTCGATGACGTGTCATGAGTCGAGTGGCTGCCATGTGTCACTCGGATTTGTGATTTCCACGTACCTGGAATGCCAAATCAACTTGACACTTGTCATTGTCTGATTGCACCACATGTCCTTGCTGACATAGTCTTCCACCTATCCTTGCTAACTTGGTCTTCCACATTCACCTCATAGATCTGACAACCCAAATTAGTCCTCGATCCAATGGCTCAAATAATATCATGATTTCACATTTCATGACTTTGGAGAACAACTTCCTCTGTGATCCGGATTCCCAAAATCATGAAACTCATCATCAGCTACCACGTGTCCTTCAGATCGAACAATATAGAAGTCAATGGGATTTCATGTTTCACGATATCTATGGATTGCTCCATGCAATTCTCTTGATTTGTGATTCTGTGAAACTCCTCATCTGCTGCCACGTGTCCTACTCGATGATGGACAACCCCCCTTCTTTTTGGACTTTGTAAGCCTGCTTCACCTTGCACTTAAATTTCATGCACGTTCTTATGGATCCAATGATAGTCGTTCCTCGCACTCAGATCTGACACCTGGGATATTTTCTCTTTGTCTGCGCTTCCTCTGGTCATTGGACTCTAATCTAACAACCCACAATGCTCCTCGATCCATGATCAATGGACCACGTCACTCCTCCTCCCAAGCTTCATTCCTCTTGTCTTTCTTCTGAGCTTTGATATCTACATACTCACGCTATTCCTCCTTAGCTTCTCAAGATTTATCTTCTGTGTCTTCAATGTTGTGTTTTCCATGCACACTTTGCCTATAACCCTGTCAACATCGCTCTACCAATATCCTTGTTGTTCTTGTGCCATCAACACACCTCCTCCTGAGCTTATCGTTCCTTTGTGTTCTTGCCATCAATGAAAAATGCACTCCCAACTGTAAAGAGGCCAACAATATCCCCCTTTGGCAATGATGGAAACCCTCAAAGTCTGCGCTATTCTATTTGTACCTCCAATTCTAGCATTCAGACCACTCATTTTCTCCCCCCTTTGACTTCAATGTCAAAGAAAACATGCTCCCCCTAAGCCGTTGTAGTACTTTTTGGAGTTATCAGTTATTCAACCAACACAAAATCCCCCTAACAGGATGGACTCTCTTATGTGAGAGTAGGGGTGACACCCAACTTCTCATGAAGATATTCAAAAGGTGTCTTGGCTAGGGGTTTAGTAAAGATGTATGCAATTTGTTCTATGTTTGGAATGTAATGCAACTGAAAAAATTTGTTTGTAACCTACTCTTTGAGAAAATGATACTTTATTGGGATATGTTTCATCTTTGAATGGATAATAGGATTCTTTGAGACACTAATGGCACTAGTGTTATCACAGTGAATTGGAATTGGATCAGTATAAGTTACCTTCAAATATGCAAGAGTTTGTAACATCCATAAAATCTAAGTGCAACAAGTAGTAGTAGCATTGCACTCTACCTATGTATTTGATAATTAGATAGATCCATTCTTTTTACTAAGCCAGGCTACTAACAAATCACCTAATAAGAATGTGCCTCCACTAGTGCTCTTTCTCTCATCCAAGTAGTTTGACCAATCAATATCTAAATAAGCAGTTAATTGTAAGTTCTGATTTCTAGGATACCACAGACCATAAGTCATTGTTCCCTTCAAATATTTGAATATTCTCTGGAAAGCTGCTAAGTGACTTTGTTTAGGGGAAGACTGATAATGACCTACCATTCCAATAACCTGCATTATATCAGTACGAGATGCGGTGATGTACATAATACTGTTGATCATTGATCGATATGTTCTTTGATCAACATCAAGTGAAATATCATCTTTAATGAGATTGCAACCAACCACCATAGGTGTAATAACAAAAGATGAATATTCCATCTAAATTATCTTTAACATCTCTTTCAGATAGTGTTCTTGAGAGATAAATATCCCTGTAGAGCTCTGATTGGTTCATAAGTAGAGAAAATATGACAGTTCTCCTATCATGGACATCTCAAACTCAGTATGCATTTAATTAGAAAACCATTGAACTGAAATATCATTAGAGCATACAAAGATAATTTCATCTACATAAACCAAAAGAACTAATAAATCATCACCTTCATATTTTATATATAGGTTACTGTCAACAATACCTTTCTTGAACCCTTTGTCCTGTAGGATTTTTTCCAATCTATGATACCAGGCTCATGGTGCCTGTTTTAGTCCATATAACACCTTTTTCAACTTACATACATAGTTGGGATTATCAGAAAGTGAAAATCCTTCAGGTTTCTCCATGTATACTTCTTCTTCTAGGTCTCTATTAAGAAAAGTTAAATTAACATCCATCTGCTATACTTTAAAGTTCTTATGACATGCATAGGCCAGAACCATTCTGATAACTTCCAATCTTTCCACTGGTGCAAAAGTTTCATCAAACTCTTGTCCTTCGAATTGTGCATACCCCTTACAGACCAATCTGGATTTATTCTTTAAAATTTGTCCTTGTTCATTTATTTTATTCTTAAACACCCATTTGGATCCAATTATAGTCTTATCTTCAAGTCTAGGAACAAGCTCCCAAGTATTATTCTTCTCAATCCGATCTAGTTCCTCATTCATTGATTTTAACCAATTTTCATCTTCACTGGCTTCATTGAAGTTCTTGGGTTCCACCATGGATATGAAGGATATATGTGATTGCTCAGTGTTTTTGATTATCCTTCTCCTAGTTTGTACACCTTTGTCTTTATCCCCAATTATCTAACTTGCAGGATGATTCTTTTGAGTAATTCTGGAGGAAGAATTTGATGTTGTCTACTAATTTGAGTTTGCCTGAGTATTTTCATATTCATCTGACTCTGAGTCTTCTTGTTCTGATCCTTGGATCTGTTCAACTTCAAATACACATATATCCTCAGTTTTTGATTCAGTATTGTTCACCTCTTACTGGGACTCCTTCATCAAATTTTATGTCAATACAATCAACCAATTTATGTAGCATCTTATTTTAGCACTTGTATCCTTTACTATTTGTAGCATACCCTAAGAAGATGCCTTCATCATCCCTGCCATCATACTTTCCAAGGTTCTCATTATTATTTTTTATGTAGAACTTACTCTCAAAGACTTTCAAGTGTTTGATTGAAGCAGGTATTCCATACCATAGTTCATAAGTTGTTTTTTCACTGTGTGGTCTCAGGTGGGCTTTGTTAAGAACATGGACTGCTATATGTATTTCTTCTACCCAATAGGTTTGACCAATGTTCTTCTCATTCATCATTGACCTGGCCATTTGCTTCATGGTTATGTTTTTCCTCTCAACTACTCCATTTTGTTGTGGAGTTCCTGGGATTCTGTATTCTCTGTTGATCCCATGTTTGTCACAGAATTCCTTGAAATCACTTGACATAAATTCTCCTCCTCTGTCTGATCTTACTACCTTTAACCTCTTTCCTATTTGATTCTCATTTAAAGCCTTAAATATTTTAAATTTCTCAAATGCCTCAACTTTTTATTTGAGAAAAGAAACCCAAGTAAGTCTGGAGTAATCATTTTCCTTCATAAAATAGCTTTCCTTCCCTGTGCGTTCCTATATTGATGGTCCACATAAGTCCATCTGAACTAATTGGAGTGGTTTCTCTATTGAAGTAGAGCTCTTGGATTTAAAATGTGTCATGGTTATCTTTCCTACCTGACAGGGTTTACACACATAATATTGTGGCTTTGATATTCTTGGAAGATCTTTTATTGCCTCAAGGTTTTTGAACTTGATTAAGTGGTCAAAGTTTAGATGTCCAAGTCTCCTATGCCATAACCATATTTCATCATGCTTTCTTAGATGACACTCTTCTCTATCTTCTTTCAGCACATATACATTATTATTTGTTCTTATTCCTTTAGCCACAACTTATCCTGAGTTTACAGACTTTATCTTGCAATCCTTGGAAGTGAACACCACTTCACATCCTCTATCACACATTTGACTTACACTGAGAAAATTATGTTTCAGCCCATCAACAAGCACAACATCGTGAGATTTTCCTTTTCCATTACTTAAACTTACCATCACTTTACCCTTGATTTTAACTGGAGCGTCATTTCCAAAGGTTATGTTTCCTGATTTGTTTTCACTCAGAGATAGAAAATTACCTTTGTCTCTCGTCATATGTTTGGAGAATCCACTGTCAATATAGCATGAGTTAGTTTGTCTTTGAGCTGACAACACTAGTCCACACTTGTCATTTTCTTTCTTCTTCCAAACCTTGACATTTTCAGTAAAATGATTCAAATCTGGCTCATAGTTCGTTAAGCGACAGTCTATATCTTTATGTCCAAAATCATGGCAGGTGTAACATTCTGGTTCATTGAATAAAGTATCATAACGGTTGTTATGCTTAACCTGTGTCCTTTTTCCAACCATCACATGATTCGCAGTCTGTGATTGTTTGTTACTTGGCTGTCTCATTCTTTTTTGTGGCAGATATCTATTCCTTGAGTGTTTTGATTGCTCATATCTAAATCTTAAAGAATAGTTTACAAATTTGTGACCAAAGTTAGAACAGAAAAAAAAATATCCATAGAAAAATCCTTTGTACCTGGAAGATGGATGTCTTCTTTGAGCAGGTCGATTTCTTTGTTCTAAAGTTTTAGTTATGCTTTTTTTTCTTTGACTCTTCCTTGGTGGATGATTATCTTCCTCTGTTTCTCCATATTTGTTGTTGTCAATAAATGTATATTTGACAAACTTGATGGAATCTTTGTTGCTTGGATGACTATAACTTGATCCTTCTTCATAACCCAAACCAGTTTTCAACTTTACCTTTTCTGATTCAGAATGGTGGTTAATCCTTCTGAGGCTTTAATGCTTGGAAGATTTTGGAGATACAATGCTTTGAACTTCTCCATCTCTTTTCTGGTCTTTAGCACCTCTTCCTCCAAGGATTCACATCTTGCCTTATTCTCTGATAATTGTTGTTTCAGAATGTCCTCTATTTTCTTTGCCTCTTCTAACTCCACCTTTAGCAGAGCAAAGTCTTCATCATTCTTTTCAAACTGCATCAACAACTATTTTTCTTTTCTTTTCTCAAGTCTGAGTCTATCAATTTATTTTAAGGCACTAATTAGTTCACCTTCCATATCAACCACGACTTCTTCATCATTATCATCACTTCCTGTGCTTTTATTATCATAATCCTCTTTGGCCATAAGAATGAATTCATTTACCTTATCTTCACACAAAGAGTCACTATCTATGTGTTATGAAGAGTCATCATTGTTCACGCATAAACTTTTTCGTTTTATCAAATCTTTTGGATTTGTACTTCTTTTCACCTTCATAATTATGATCTTGCTTCTTGTGTGGACACTTAGATGCAAAGTGACCCATCTTCCCATAGTTAAAAAAATTGAAGGGCAACTTTCCTTGATACTTGCCTGATCCTTTCTTTAGTCTTCTCACAAATTTAGCTTCAATTTCATCAGGCTCATAATCCTCATTCTTATCTACTTTAAATGATTCTTCTCTAGAGGTGGGTTTATCTTTACCTATCCTCATTTCATATGCAGTCAATGTTCCTAGAATTTGATCAAAAGACAAAGATTCTAGGTCATTAAGTTCTTCTATAGCAGAGACCTTCAGGTTGAACCTATCTGGTAGAGATCTCAAAATTTTTTGAACTAAAGAGGGTTCCTCAATTTTTTCACCAAGTGCTTTAATTGAATTCACTAGTTATTCAACTCTCAGAAAGTAATTCTCAACTGTTTCATCCTCTTTCATCTTTATCTGTTCAAACTGCACTCTGTAGTTTTGAAGCTTGGTGTCCTTTACCTTCTCATTACCTTCATAACTGCTAATGATTTTGTCCCACATTTCTTTGGCAGTTTTTGAGTGCATAACTTTTACAAATTCTGCTTCTGCAAGCCCACTCATAATAGCATTCATAGCCTTAACATTGAATCTGAACTCTAGCTTGTCATCCTTATTAGCTAATACAACTGGCTTTACATAACAAGTCTCTACCTCATCCCAAACATTTGCACCTAAATCCATTATGTAAGTTCTCATCCTAACTCTCCAGAAGGCAAAGTTTCTTCCATTGAACAGGGGGGCCTTATTGGTTAAATTTCCTTCATGGCTTAAAATGTTTAAGATTATTGATATACCTTTAGATAAAAGGAACCTTCTATGATACCAATTGCTGGATAACTGAGAGGGGGGGGGGGTAATCAGTTGTTACCCCATTTTAAAACTCTTTACAGAACACTCAATGACAATCACAATAATGCAGCAATAGAATTTTCAACATCAATCACATACATGAAATATACAGAGACAGATATTTCCTGAGGAAACCCATAAAGGGAGAAAACCTCTTCTTCTTAATATGATAATTGTTTTCTGTACATTATCATTCTTATGAGCAACAACTCATAATGAGGCTACCACCTCTATTTTGCAAGATGGTACTTGCTGAAAGCACCAACTCTCTAATTTCTCTAGCACCCACTAGAAGGAAGCACCAACTCCCTGAGTGTTCCAGCACCAACTGGATGGAAGCACCAACTTCCAATCACACAGCCATCAACTTGTATAACAGAGAACAAGAGTTCTCCCTTGCACCACCCTGCTACCCTGGTTCTTTCTGGTTGCAACTAGAGGGAAGCTACAACTCCTTGTATTCAAGCACCCACTTGAAACTCTAAGGACACCAATCCTCCCTAGAACCTCCCTATCACCCTGGTTTTTTTGTCTATAACCAGATGGAAGCTACAACTCCCTGTTCTTCAAACACCAACTTGAAACTCTGAGGACACCAATCCTCCCAAGCACCTCCCAACCACCCTGATTATAAATCTTTGCTACTGAAACTTATTACAGTGATACAATGTTCATCAATGGATTATCGGTCTCATCACTGTTCTGTTACACTTCTCTTCTCTTCCTACATCAGTGTCTCTCTACTCACATATTTTAATCTTTATGATCTTATCCTTTGTCTTTGCATGCGTACCTCAACTTTCTCTTCTTCTCTCAAATATGTATCTTTGTTCCTCACTTCTTCTACACTTCACCTCCTGCACAACATGCTTCTACACGCATACATCACACACAATTGCAGCACCCATATCCTCTTTGTTCTGTGTTTTATATTCTCTATGCACCTTCTGCCTTCTCATGCGCAATGCCTCTACATGCTCTTTTCAGTGACACTATTTTTCCCCAATAGGTTCTTCACTTCATCTCTACCTCACACCCACATAGCTTCACTGAAACATCGCCTCCCTTCATAAATTTGCATTCCTATATCACATAGAGACATTTCATGATTATCATGGCAACTCTTCATCTTATCTGGAAGTTCTATTTCATGTGAGTTCATCATCATTGGTCGTTACCTTGAGGCTCTTCGTCTCCTCTGGCAGTCACTCTACAAAACCTTGAATTCTCTGCCAGATGCAATTACTTTGTTCTGGCAGTTACTAAGAGAACCTTTGCGCATTCATGTTTTTGGTGCCTTTTCCCTTTCTGAGAAATCTACATAGTGGGCGCTAGCTCTTTTAGCTCTTGTTGTGATAGATCAATGGTATAGAACCCTTTGTGATTCGACGACCCATAACTTTTTCACGACTTCACATTTCAGATATTCTGTAGTGATTTGTCTCCAAAACTCCTGGTATGGGAAACTCCAAAATGGCTTCATATTAGATCAATGGTTGAGATTCCTCGTTGATTCGATGACTATCCTCCACTCCGGGACTTCAGCCTTTGAGACTTTGGGGGAGTGTTGATGGTAAAACTCTCAAAGAAAAACTTCAAGAGTGACATAACTCTTCCATCACTCGATGACATGTCATGAGACAAGTGGCTTCCATGTGTCACTTGGATTTGTGATTTCCACATAACTGAAATGTCGAATCAACTTGACACTTGTCATTGTCTGATTACACCATGTGTCCTTGCTGACATAGTCTTCCACCTATCCTTACTGACGTGGTTTTCCACATTCACCTCCTAGATCTAACAACCTAGACTAGTCCTTGATCCAACGACTCAGATCATTTCGCGATTTCACATTTCATGACTTTGGAGAACAACTTCCTCTATGCTCCAGATTCCCAAAATCATGAAACTCTTCATCTTCTATGACGTGTCCTCTGGATCAAACGGTCCAAAAATCACTGGGATTTCATGTTTTGCAATATCTGTGGACTGTTCAATGTAGTTCTCCTGATTCATGATTCTGCGAAACTCCTCATCTGTTGCCACGTGTCCTCCTCGATGATGGATGGTCCCCCTACTTTTGGGACTTTCTAAGCCCACTTCACCTTGCACTTAAAGTTTGTGCACATTCTTCTAGATCCAACAATGGTTGATCCTTGCACTTAGATCTAATGCTTGAGATCTGTTCTCTTTGTTTGTGCTTCCTTTGGTCACTAGACTCTGATCTAATGGCCCACAGTGCTCCTTGATCCATGATTGTTGGTCCACATCACTCCTCCTCCTGAGATTCATTCCTCCTGTCTTCCTTCCATGATTTGATCTCTGCATACTCACAATATTCCTCCTTAGCTTCTTGAGCTTTCTCGTTTGTGTCTTCACTGTTGTGTTTTTCATGCACACTCTTCTTGTAACCCTGTCAACATCGCTCTACCAATATCGTGTTGTTCTTGTGCCATCGACGCACCTCCTCCTGAGATTATTGTTCCTATGTGTTATTTCCATAAATGAAAAACACACTCCCAACTATAAACATGCCAACTTCTTACACAAGAGCAAAAAAAACTCATATAGATGGGCCTCATGAAAGATCCCAAAGCACATGCACTCACCATGCATAATGGAAAAGGTTCATCCAAAAAAAATGAGAAGGAGGGATATTCCAAACCCTTCAACAATTCTTTAAGTTCCAGAGGCTCTTTAGATTCAAAGAAGAATAAGAAAGGAAAGAAGTACAGTTACTTCAATAAACCGAATCATGAAGAATCCACATGCATGAAGAAAGAGATCAATCTCATGGCATAGGAACTTCAAACAAAAAAACCTTGGAAACTTCATTCTAGAGGGAGTTAAGAAGAAGAAGAAGGAAGAAGATCCTTCTCCTAAGAAACGAAATCATCATTCTCTGGTTGCAATTAATTCGTCATCTGATTCATGGATTATAGATTATGGTGCATCCCATCATATGGCAGTGAAAGAGGAAGTTTTCTCTTCTTTGAGTCCATGCTCAAGACCCCCTATTCTCATGGGGGATAATACTCTAGTAGCAGTAGCAGGAGAAGGGAGAGTCGAACTCCACAATGGAAGTTTTGAGAATGTTTTACATGTTCCAAATATTTCTATGAATCTTCTTTTAGTTTATCAGATCGATTAGAAAGGTAAAAAGGTTGAATTTACATCATATTTAGTTTCATTAATTGACATGCATGACAATTCCATCTTTTCAATTGGTGAAGTGGATCAAAAGTCAAGGTTGTATAAATTCACTAAGTTTTCTGACAATGAATCCTCTATTCTACTTACACATAAGGAGAGTACTTTGCATGCACCTCCAGTGCAACATGCATATACTCTTGTGCTTCCATCAGTTTCAGACATCAGAGATGATTCCATACACTCAGATTCTGTATATCTAGATAACAAGCCAGCGTCAAAGCTTCAGCAGATGCCCAAGAAGGCATAGAACACACTTCAGGTAGTAGGAAACCTTTTAGGGAATCCATTGGATTCGAGGATGACTTGATCTCAGCATGAGGAGCCTTCTCATGTAATTTCAACTTTAGAACCTGCGATGCCCATGCATTTCTATATGGTTCAATATACTAATCCATAGAACTATAATAGGGTTGTGGGAAATCCATTATGGCAAGCAGCCATGCAAAAGGAGTATAAATCACTCCTATAGAAACAGACTTGGAGACTAGTTTCACATACACCAGAAAGGAATCTTTTCATGTGCATATGGGTCCATAGGATCAAGAGGTATAAGGCCCGACAGGTTGTGTTGGTCTCCAATTTTGATCATGTTTTTGCCTATATTATATCACAAAGACCTCCATTTCTATACCCAGTACCACCCTTTTGGCCTTGCTTTGACATAATTGACATCTCTTTACCACTCAATGGGGCTACTCAAGGTATCTTTACGTTTCAAGTTATTTTTATGTATTTTGATTCTTTAAATTAACATTGAAACTAATGTGGCTTGGGTTAGGTACTATTTCTATTTTTGGAACAGGATTTGCCAGTACCAGGTACCAGCTCGTACCCCGTGGAGATACCAACGAAGCTGCTAAAGAATTCGCACGTTATGGCCAGAGTGGGAGACAGCGAGATTTACATGACAGATGGAGTCATCGCTCATATGATGATTGAAGGCACAATGATAGAACTGATTCGTTAATATTTCATGATTCACACTTCGTGACACTACGTGTCACGAAGATGTGAAGACCGTTTTTAAACTTGATTTCAAGCTATTTTCGTATCTGGGATCCGTTGGAATTAATGTATTTTTGCTTCAGACTGTTATAGAGGAGGATCTATATATAACCAGAGGATCACTCCTAAGAAACGGTTGGGTTATGTTATGTTATGACATGAAAACACATTTCTGAATACAAACTGTTGTTGCGTTATGTTATTTCACTGTCATACGATTTGAGCTATTTTCTTTGAGTAAATAGAGTACAAAGTATACACAGTGGTTGCATAGAATGATATAGTTAGTTCTGGTTCTTCCTTTGGCGTTTGTACCTTTTGGTTGGGCCCGCCAAATAGGTTCAAGTCGCTATCGTTCTCTACATTAAATTTAGTTTATTTCAGTATCATAGTAATTGCATGCATGTTAGTTTATTGAGTTTTGGAATTAACTGTTCAGATTATTGCTTGATTATTCTTCAACTGTATCGTTTCCAGCATACTAATATCTTCTACGTTGATGAGTATTGAAAGCATGGTTGATTCCTGTAGGATTTAAAGCGTGAATTAGAACAGCTCTGTTTCCAGTTTTCAATCTGAACGTAGATTAAAGTGAATGCGAGCTTGAATGTACTTTGCTTTGGTTAGGATAATTAGGTTACTCTTCTTTGATAGAAAGTTAGATTATACTACTTTGTTAGGATAGCTAGGTTGCAAGTGAGTTAGAGGAAGCTTCCGGTACCAGTAGGGTAAGTAGGATATTCCTTTGTTTTCCTGTAGACAGATTTAGATTTATTTTCGATGTGTACATTGAATGCATTGTAGGAAATACTTTTTCTTTCATGGCTTAAATAGAAATGATGATGATAGATGATTAAAGATAGTGTTAGATAGTTGTATGAAATCACATTGGAGTAGAGATAGAAGCACCAACACTTAAGCATAGGACCGTTTTCTGTTGATGAATCAAATAGGAAATGATAAGTTTCAAGGTAGTCATTAGGATTCAGTTCTTCAGAGTGAGTCTGTGTTTTCTTCTGAGAATAGTCTTTAGATAGGAATTAGCTTACCCGCACATACAGTGTAGCAGCTCAAAGTTTACTTACCCTGGTTTGAAAATTTAGTGTTTCAGGTCATTCAAATCTTCAATTTAGCAGCCTGACATTTTTGGCACCGTTGTCGGGGAGCTGTTTAAAAGGTAAGTTAGATAGTTGTCTTGATTAGCTCTAGAATGCACTTAGTTTGGTGTGGTATGTTAACAGGTTGATAATAAGAAGAGATGTGGAAGCAAGGGGTGAGAACCGACATATCAGTTATCACAGGTACTCTGAAACTCAATCTTAGTTCTTTTCTTTCATTTAGTACGACTTCATGAGAAATAGAGATCCTAGAGGTAGATTTAGGAAAAATATAAAACCACAAAAAGAAGAAGAAACATCCACCCAAACAACGATAGAAACTGAGATTGAAATTTTGGCTGAGGAGACCATAGAACCAAACCTAGAACCAGGAAACACCATACATCAGCAAACTCAAAATCCTGGTGATCCAGCCCTGGATGACACAGTTGATCCAGAGAAAATACAAGCCCTTCTCGGGAACCCTAACTCTATAGTTTCACAGATAACAACTACAACTGTGAGATCAAAGGCCATAGGATCCTCAAAAGGACCAATAGGATATAACACCTCTGATAGAAAGAATCCAGAAAGGTGGGATTTCACACCCTCACCAAAGAAAGATCGAATTGTATATACAATTCTTGGTAATCCTTTTACCATGGGAGAAAGAGGGAGAGACTTACATGGGGAACTTCATATTGAAAATGAAGGTGAATAACAAACAGAGAATGAGTTACCACAAGAAACCACCTTTGGATTTCCTATTTTGGATTTAGTCCAGAATGTCAATATGAAAAATATCCCACTTTCAGCACTACCAACCTTCCATGGGAAAAATAGTGAGGACCTAGATGTCTTTCTTTTTGAGTTTGACATCTTGTGCAGGATTTATAACTATCTCCAGGATCCACATAAACTGAAATTATTTTCTACCACCCTGAAAGATTCTGCACTACGTTGGTTCATGAGTTTAGGAGAATACAACATTAGATCTTGGGAAGATATGAAGGCAAAATTTTTAAAGAAGTACCAGGACTATTGCAGAACCAAGGATTCTCGGAATGACATCTTCAAAATGAAACAGAAAGATGAAGAAATCCTTGAGGATTTTCTAGAAAGATTTACCTACACCCTTCAAAAATCTAAATATAATGATCTCCGGGATGAAGCAATCAAGACTCTTTTCTTAAAAGGAGTTTTGGAGGAATATATTGATACTCTCAATTCAATGGCTTCAGGAGAAATTTATCAAAAAAACTTTGAAGCAATCAGTGAACTTTGTAGAACCTACTCAAGAAGTAAAGGGAAAACTGCAAAAAGTGTGAGAGAACCGGTCAATAAAAATACCAAAACATCCACATCTGGTGGAGTTACTAAAGTCAAATTGGGAAACCTTTTGGAAAAATTTAAAACATACCTTTTAGGAACAATTGGCTCTCAATTAGACACTCTGAAGATTAAGAGAAAGCA
>JASDQU010508747.1:36372-51194 GCA_032191745.1 Picea mariana | reverse complement strand
AGTTGAACTCCAGGAGGATACTCTCATGGCTCCCATAATGTACAAATATATGGAGTGATGGTACGAGAAGGTGCAGCAATCCGCAGAAAGAATCGACTACATTGGTGCAGTCCATCAGGGTCAAGATAAAGAAGGACACAACATCCGAGTGTTGAGCGGAAACAGTCTTGAACGCATGAAAAGATCAACCGAGTATTGGGTCAAAATGTCTCAGGAACCACACCGAGAAATTCAAGGGAAATGGGACAAGTGTGAGGGACACTGGGTTAAGATCAATCAGGTGATGAAAGATATCAGTCTGCCCGATTTCGGCACACCCGATGATTTCTTCGACTTGTGAGACATAGTCGAATTGCATGCCAAGAAAAATTCTTCATGGGTCAAAAGACTAGCAAAGGTGACCGACACAACGTCATGACAGATACAACAATTTCTGGAACATTAGATCAGCACTCGGACTGTGCTTCAACAGTTAAGTGTTATTCTGGTCAAGTACCAGATGCATGTGGTGGAGATCAAAGAAGTTTACGCAATCCCGATGGAACAACACAGATTCTCATATGCCCAAACCTGCAAGGAGTTGTTCATCAGTTGGTCAGAGTATGATAAAAGTCACCCTTTCGAAGGGATATCCTGAGATGACTATTGGAAAACTGTTAGAAGAACGCCACATGGCGAATTCTATTTACTTATCTACACTTAGCCGTTATTTTTAGTTGAATTTTATGTTATAAATAAGAGCATAGACCAATTAGTTAGAGGTCGATGGTTGTTGCAAGAAACTCTCTTTTTTGGTTTGTTAAGAACTATTTCTGAGCTAGCTTTAATTAGGAAGTCCTTCTGGACCAGAGACAAAGTTATATTTTCATCTAATGCATGTGTGATTGGATGTGGAGAAGAACTATTTCCTATCTTGTTTCATGAATGAATGTTGTAATGAGTAAGAGCAATTAAATCTATTGTCAAGTTATCTGGTGCAATGCTTTGTTGTTCTTTTCTTTATGATGAAGATGAATCTTTGTGTTATCATGTGATGGATGATAGTGTAGGTGAATTATTTTTCTTGGCATTATCTTATCACATATGTATTTTCTTTCTAATAATTAGTATCTCAAATAGTAATTGGATGCTCACACGGTTAACGTATTAGTACTAGGCCCGTGGTATAGAATTCTTGTCTGCATGCTTGAGTAGCAGGTTATCCCAAGCTCAACCTCTTCTCCATTATTTTAGATCATTTTCCTGTTTTGTTGCCAAGTTTGTTTATACCAGCTTACAATCTTATATCTGTCCCACCTAAGAAAAAATACAAAAAGAGAAATTCCAAACTGAAGGAGACACCTTCGCAAGAAAACATAAAGCCCATCAATTAATTGGTTGGATCACAAGATCTGGAGAACCATTCCACCATTAAATGTTGTAGAGTCTAATTGGGCCTCAATGGTGGGTTTGGTTCTTCCTGTTGAACTAAAGGGATTTAGGACCCATCAACACCTGAAAGAAGAGGAACAGGTACACTAGCACTGAGGAGTACCTGAACATTCCTTCTATGGAGAATTTGAAAAGTTGTTAATGTATAATGTCAGCTAGAAACTGACTGTAATCAAATTGAGTTGTAGCCTTTTCTTCTGTGGAGAAAATGGACAGAAAACCAAAATTGTTTCATCTACCCATTCAGGGTTCGTTCAGGATTTCTAAATCAGTGACTGTATGTTTCAAGTATCTCTCCCTATCGATTCTGATCATATTCTTGTATCCCTTCAGTGGTAGCCAAAGGTGTGCCCATTTTGTACTAAAGTACTCGTTTAACTTCTCAGACCAATCTCAACATAGTAATAACTGATAGGCCTCTGGGATGTCTACTACAATGATGTCAATTACTTGCACAAACTTAGGATGTGTCATTATCCTGATCATTACATCTCTGAGTTCCCCCAAGACTTTGACCTGGGTTCTGTCTAGTTGTATTACATGTTTATCACTCTTGAGGGGAACACCATTTAATTTTTTGCAAATAGACAAGGGCATCACATTGGAAGATGCTCTTGAATCTACCAAACAATTGTGGAGTTTCCTGTTGAAGACTTCAAACATTAAGAGGAATGATGGGACAAAAGGTTTTCCCTTCTTATCTTCTAAGAAGGTATTCATAGTTGGTTTATTTACTAGATCCGTGGAAGTTAGATTTCTTTGTTGTTCATTTCTTGTCATGGGGTTTTCTACTGATTTCAAAGATTGTAGTAGGAAATATTTTTGTTGAGAGATTCTACATATGTTCATGATCGATATATTAGCCTTCAACTTCTTCAAATATTCAACTACGTTGTACTCTAGTTTGGGCGATTCTTGGGTATGAATGCTAATAGGGTTCTTACGGGGAGAAAAAGGTTCTTTCGAGCGATCGGGAGTTGACCTTTCCCATGACGTTTGAGTAGTAGTAGGATCCTTTGAGACAGGAGGACCTTTATTTCTAGTTTTCACAATCGAGACCTTTACGGGTGGTTCTTGAACCTCAAATAGGTCATTGGAAGGCATAATTACGTCAGGATCCCATATCAGCATGGTTGTATCTTTTGGTGGGTCAATCTATTCCTGGTCAGCAACATTCATAACTGAATTGCTTGGTTGTTCGGTTAGGGAAACCTCATCTAAAAATCGGTTGGCCATCAAATTCATGGCATGCACCCATTGAGGGAAGTCTCTTTTAGAGTGGTTTTCCTGGTGATAAGTATAGAAATAATCAAATGCGACATTCCCTAGATCGATATTCAAGTTAGTTGGGGGAGGTTCAATTTCTTTGAATGGCGGGTTCCTTTTAAAGAAAGGCTTATAGGGCCTTTGGCCTTGGTTTCCTTCCCCTACGTTTCTCTTCATGTCTATGATCCTGTTTGATAATTTCTTAACCATGTGTTGTATATCTTCTATGTGTCCATTACCCTTGTCGGGAGTCTGTTCTTCTTGTTTCCCTGGTAACCTAGTCAGTAGGAGTCCTCTCCTAGTAGGAGGTGGAACTTCTTTTTTAAATAAAGAAAATTGACCTTCTTTACACCCTTTCATATGGAATTCTATCATTTTAGCTTCTTCAAAATTCTCAGCTAAGGTTCGTTTGAAATCCCTCTTCACAAACATAGAAATAGAAGCCGGGAGAACATTAGCATAAACTTCGATTTGCATCTCCTGAGTTGGTTTAGCTTCGAGATGGAATTTGTTTAAGATGGTTGTGAATATTTGATTGAAATATTTAACCTTCTCTTTTGAACTCATGGTGGTTGTGAACAATTCAACCATCAGAGCTCCTATAGTAGTTTCTTCGCAAAATTTATCTAAAAAATCTTTTTGAAACTAATTTCTCCAGCTAGTTATGGATTCTACAGGTAGGTTAAAATACCATGTGGAGGTTGAGTTCACAAAAGTGTAGGGGAACAGCCTGCAAACTACGTCTTCATGCTAGACATTCATAAGTATGATTTCTCATATAAATTTCTTGATATGATCTTCAGGCAATCCCGAGGTTTCTGGGTCGAACTTAGGAAGTAATTTCTCTGGATGTCGAGGAAGGTTATGGACTAGTCTTGGGAGGGCCAAAGCATCTCTGGAAAACCAGGATTGATTATTCAGTGGTGGGTTTCCCCTTTATTAATTATGGTCGTTGTTTCCTTCCATATCTTCAGATTCTGAGTTAAACTCCTCCTCTTCCAAAAAATCTTCTGGTTCAGAGACGTCGTTGGTTGGCGTTTCAGGTATCAGATCAAGAGGGTATTGGATTTTGGTGATTGTGAAATCTATTAAGTATTATACCATGTGCATGAAAACCTCATTGGGATTATTAATCATTGGTCTTATTTGTTCTTTTCTTCAAGGAAGTATCAGAGCTAAGGACAACGCACAAATCTGTTGGGCGTATTCTCTTGTGCTCCTTTTGAATTGATTTAATTCCTCGTGAGGAAGAGAATAAGTTATGCCAGGGTGTAAAGGGTATTCCTTGGGCTAGGGTGATTTACTCATTTTAGGAGTACTCAGCGTGTGTAGGTTGTCCTGGGAATCACTAGCCATGCATGTGGGTTGTTTTGAATCTATCGGTTGTCTAAACAATTATATGAAATATGTATTCATCCATTCATTCTTCACCCCTCCTTCTAGCGCCAATTATGTTGATGGGTCCTAAATCCCTTTAGTTCAATATCAGGAACCAAACCCACCACCAAGGCCCAATTAGACTCTGCAGCATTTAATGGTGAAATGGTTCTCCAAATCTTACGATCCGGCCAATTAATCAATGGGCTTTACGTTTTCTTGCGAAGGTGTCTCCTTCAATTTGGACTTTATCTTTTTGTATTTTCTCTTAGGTGGGATAGATATAATATTGTAAGCTGATATAAACCAACTTGGCAACAAAACAGGAAAAGGCTCTAAAATACTACAGAAGACACTGAGCTTGGGATAACCCGCTACTCAAGCATGAGAACGAGAATTCTATACCACAGGCCTAATACTAATACGTTAACCGTGTGAGCATCCCATTACTGTCTAAGATATGAATTATCAGAAAGAAAACACATATGCAATAAGAGAATGGCAAGAAAAATAAGTCACCTACACTATCATCCACCACATGATAACACAACTATTCATCTTCATCATAAAGAAAAGAAAAACAAAGCATTGCACCAGATAATTTGACAATAGATTTAATTTCTCTTACTCATTACGGAATCCATTCATGAAATAAGATAGGAAATAGTTCTTGTCCACGTTCAATCACACATGCATTTGATGAAAATATAACTTTGTCTCTGGTCCAAAAGGACTTCACAATTAAAGCTAGCCTAGAAATATTTCTTAACAAACCAAAAAAGAGAGTTTCTTGTAGCAACCATCGACCTCTAACTAATTGGTCGATGCTCTTATTTATAACATAAAATTAAACTGAAAATAACGGCTAAGTGTAGATAAGTAAATAGAAATCACCTCGTGGCATTCTTCTTCTAACAGTTTTCCAATAGTCATCTCAGGATATCCCTTCGAAAGGGTGACTTTTCTCATACTCCGACCAACTAATGAACAACTCCTCCTAGGTTTGGATGTATGGGAATCTGTGTTGTTCCATCGGGAGTGCATAAAACTCTCTGATCTCCATCACTTAACTGTTGAATCACAACCCAAGCATTGATCAAATGTTCCATAAATTGTTTTACCTGTCCTGGCGCTATCATGCCAGTCACCTTTTCTAGTCTTTCGGCCCATGAAGAATCTTGATTGGCGTGAAATTCAACTATGTCGTGCAAGTCGACGAAATCATCGGGTGTGCCAAACTTGGGTAGTCTAATATCTTTCATAACCCTATTGATCTTAACCCAGTGTCCCTCACACTTGGCCCATTTACCTTGAATTTCTTGGTGTGGTTCCCGAGACATTTTGGCCCAATACTCGGCTAATCTTTTCATGCGTTCAAGACTATTTTCGTTCAACACTCGGATGCCATGTCCTTCTTTATATTGGCCCTGTTGGACTGCACCAATATAGTCGATTCTTTCCACGGCTTGCTACGCATTCTCGTACCATCGCTCCATATCTTTTCATGTTGCAAGAGCCATGAGAGTATCCTCCTGGAGTTCAAATATTCTTGTGGTAAACAAGTGTCGCTCGTTTGTGAATTTTCTATAGGTCTCCTGGAACTCACTCCTTAAATATACGATGATCTGCGTGGTGTCTTGATAATACTTAGCCAGATGGTGCAAGTGTTCCAGTTCTTTTAGGGCAGCGAACAAATCCTTTTCATCCTTTTTTTCCCTATCTAGGGTGGCATCTGAGATCACTCTCCCTACATTGATAAGTTCGGATGTTTTGGCATTTTCTGTGTTTATCAAATCTTCCTCTGTAGTGGTAAGGATGGAGCGATCCAATGTAATCCTCCTTTTCTTGGTGTTCTATTGGACAATAGCCTTCCTCTTTCAATCATAGGCAATCACATATATGTCTGCTACCTCTTCCATAGGTTCGGGAATCTATTTATCACCCCATGTGAGTGTGTTTCCTAGACTTCTGGAGGTGTATATTTATTCAAGATCGGGTTCTTGAATTTCCTTGTTGTGCTCCGAAGACCCAGCCTCTGTCTGTCACTTGTCGAGGATATGAGTATCGATTGAAATGGAGGCATCAGGAGTAGACTCGATACTTACTTGTTCATTGGTCATTAAAACGTTGATTTCCTATTGTGGGGATCCTTCCTTTGGCTCGTCCGGTTCTGAATTGTCCTCTGGATTGTTTGCTCGAGTCCCCGATGCATCGGGCCTTTCTGTGTTGAGGCCAGTCTCGAATTCTTTTTATTTCTATGGGACCTCCTGGGTTTGGACTTTAGGAATTGGAGATGAAGTCTTCTCAGGTCCCTTTTCTTCTTGGACATGCACAGGGGTCTTGAGAGATACCTCCGAGCTCTCATCATCATCATATATATTAATTAGCTTGCAGAGGGGGTCTGATGCACTTGTTTACTGATACGCCAGTTTCCTCCTACTAATTTTCAATGTCTTTTGGTGATCCAACCAGTGGAATTATGGATTCGGGGTCACCTAACCCTTTGATGTTATCAAGGTTTATGAAATTAGGGTCACTTGGCCCCGTCGGGATTTCTTCTGGGTTATCAGTCGAAAGCCTTGGAATCCTGACAAGGTCTGGGTCATCCCACATCTGATTCATCATATAATGGGCCTGATGATACATGAGTAATTCTCTCTCCCATGCATCTTGAGCATTGAGGAAATTCCTATCCTGGACCAGAATTACCTAGGAAATATCTATTGTTTCGAAGGCTTCCTGGGGAGCTTCCACCACTTCGACTGATTTGGTTGCTATCCTTTCTTCTCTGGCCCTAAAGACCTCTTGAGATGATTGTTCTAGGACTGTTTCTTGATCATCCAAACTCATGGCTTTGAACTAGGTTTTCTTGGGATCAACCATCCTCGCCACCACCTCATACCAGTCTCGAGCATTTTTAGTGAATATCTCATCTTCAAACTGTCATGGACGTATGGCCAGCAAGAAGATACTTATGATGTGTGCTTTGTGACTAAACCTTTTGGGTCATGCTTGTGAAAGCGACCAGTCTGTAATCAACACTCCAATTGAGTCAACCCTTCCTGTTTGGTTTGAGAAGTGTCTTTTACCATGTAGAAACCTATATGGAATCCATAAGGTATGAACGCCCGCTTCTTATCTTTTACCTGAGTAGCATTATAACCTTGCAGGATGGTCTAGTAATAGATTTCTTTGATTACTAGTCGATCAAGGACATACACAGGTAACAAATGTGGTGCTCCAGTGGCTCTAAAAACCGTAATGTAAGTATCACGCTCATCCAGGTACCAGTGGCCAACTTTTGATATAATATTTTTGGCCACATCTGACAGTCTTGGGAACTCTTTCTTGAACAGTAAATAATGAATACATGTGACAAATTGATCACAAATGAGAGAGTAGGATTTCTTGTACCTATTCTCCCACAAGATACTGAAATATACATGGACCGGGAGTTCTGAGGTTTTCCAGCTTAATTTCATTATGGAAAAGACATTTATGGCACAGATGACGTCCAATAGATAAGATTCCATGTAGAAATATGGGGTCTCTCCTTCCTTTGGTGTCTGAGCTTGTCGTATGCAGGTTCTCAGCTGTTTGGAAATGATGGCGCCCCAGTTAATACCTATTCCAGAAATGGCTACAGTATAAGCTAAAGGCATCCAAGCCTCTGAAAACCTGGAGCCGTATTTATCCCCATGCAATCGACAGAGGAGGTCCATTAGACAGATGTACGACTCCCTTAGGTTGCTCGTCAGGTACCAGCTGGAGGTCCAATTGGTGAAATTTGTATCCTCTCTCCACCATGAAGCCATCACCTTGTTGGTGTCATGTTTCTCATAGAATTTTATAAAAAAAATGATGTTTGGTTGCTCCTTTGGCTCTCTAAGATTGTAGTAATTTTGGACCTCTACTGGAAGGAAAACCCCGACACACTCATTGTTCTCATCATTAATCAGATATATTTGAGTGTCTATGTGGTCAATAAACCATTTCAGGAGTTCAACGCAGGGGAAAACTGGATTTTTTCTCGCTACCATGTGTAGGTATGCCTTTCGTACATTCAGGAGGAATTTGTCGTCGAGCTTCCTTGTATCGAGATCATTGTGCAGGGTATATTCACGAAATTCCTCCTGCTCGATTTTCTTGAAAATTTCTTCCCATTGCGGGAATACTGTCTTGGTCCTGATGTTTTCCTCTATGTCTCCAAAGGACGAAGGCTGAGAGAAAACCTTCTTGGTGGATGTCATGATGACGAGCACTAATTTTGTAGCAAAGTCCAGTTGCTTTGCGACCGGTGGGGAAGAGCCTTATCCTACCTCTGGCTCCTTTAGCTTTGGTGCCCTCGGAGATTTCCTGGTGGTAGGTTTCTTTGGAGGCACTGTCCCTGTAGCTGAAAATGATCCTTTAGTCATGTGTACACTGCAACATTGGATGAAAACGTATGAAATGAAGCATAAAACATCCATAGACCAGTACATACCTGTAACACTTGCTAAAAATTTTGTTTAATACTCACTGGACCTTGGAATCTTTCCTCGGATTGCTCATCTCGCTCCTCTGGATGTTCCAAACTTCTTTGTGCACAGAACAATCTTGTTTAAAAAAAAAAGAGACTTAAGAGGATTTAACAAGAGAGATCCTATCAGTCGTATCAACCAATTAATTCGAGTGATGAGTGAGATTCAAAACAACCTACTGCTGAATCTCTGCATATAAATTATACGTGGGTTGACGGTGGGGGCACGGAGGGTGATGCATGGTATTGATAGGTTCAACCGGTCCTTTTGATTCACGCACAAATTAGAAACTAATGCAGGATTTTTGGAATTAATTAGTTCTTTAAATGCTTTGGATCCATCGTATCTTAGTGGGCATATCGGGAATCGACGATATCCTTATGTATGTTCCGGTTGGTATCCTCCTGAGAAACCTTCAACGCCGACTGATTTCGTTGAACAGTGATGATGTGGAAAAACTGGTTTGGGGTGAGACGTGGGTCTTGAGAGCTAGTAACGACTCAGGGGAAAACTAGATCATACATCTAATCACTCGGGAAACGACAGATGGTAGATGAGAAAGGTGGTTTGATCGTGCATATCAGTCGAATTCATCCCTTTTTTGACAGGAGGCGTGTGTTTAAAATAAACCTGGGATTGTTGAGGCCGAAAGGTATCAGGGGTCGACGATGGGGGATTGACTTATCACGTCCTCTATAGGTATCCTTCTAAAAACTCGCCAATGCTGAAAGTTATCAGGGATTGGCCTTCAGAGATATTTCCATCACGTAGTTTCCTTGTGGGTTATCATCCTTAAAATCTCCCAATACCGAAAACATTTTGGAAGTCGACAATCGACGACATTATTTCATTCTTCTCTCGATGCTTTCTCTTTTCACCTTCTACCGATGTTGAAATGGATTGGTCTTCGGTGATATCCTTGGTGGTTATTGTCATGAAAGAAAATTTCTGTCTATCGACGCTGATGAAGATCAGGACTTGGCAACTTCAATTCTCTCAAGTATTTTTTCTTTCGCAGTTAATCTTGTCTAATGTCGAATTTCTTAAGTGCATTGGGGAAGAGTTTTGACTGTCAATTATTTAAATTAGATGTTAGTATTCTAAGTTATGGGTTTTTGCATGCTCAAGAAAACCTTGAAATACTTAAATGGAAAACAAAATGATAAGACAAGGAAACATTCTCATACTGAGACGAATTAGACAGTGTAAACGATCAAGTGGTACCCAAAAAGTAAAAAATTTACATAAGCATTTTTAGGGTGTGTTGAGTGCTCAACAAATAGTGACTTACCGGGAAAAAGCAGAATCTCTATTACTCCTTCAGGGCTCGGCTAATACGAAATCCGGTGGAGAACCTTGTTGGATTTAAATTAGAGCTTTGTTTACCCTTACATTTGAAACTCCCTGGTTGATGCTTCTGGGTCTGCCTGTGGGGTTTTTTACCTTTATTCCTCCTTCATTTCCCATAACCCAGACTCATGCCCTCTTGTACAAAGTCTAGTAAGTTATTCACTGGCATGGAGCCTTCAATTACCTTTACTCACTTGCTATGGTGTTGCTCCATTTCCAGCAAGTGTTTATAGACTTGACGGAGTCACCCCGACATCACAGACCTTTCTCTGCTTCCAACGAGCGTCCATAACCCCGATGAAGATATCTGCATATCCTCTCTCACTGTTCACTCATTTGGTATAGTTAACTTTGATTTCGGCAGAATTTCCTGAGCGAGTGGGAGGGGATGATGTATGTTTGCTTTTCAAAGTGAGATGGTTTAATGTGAATCCTTTGCTAGCTTTATCTTCGGGGTTCATGTAGTCCTTTTCATCTTTTCCAACTTTCCCGTACGTTTCACCAGACCACCAGGTAGAAATTTCTGCATTTCTCTAGAGTTGTTCATCTGCACGGGTTAGATAGAGGACTCTTCAAAGAAACCATATGTTCCTTGATGCTTCCTTGTGTTGTATGTGAGAAACAAATTAGGAACAGAGTTCGCTATGTCACATGATTTGAGGTAAACCATTGTCTTGCCAAACACAACCTTCAAAAGTGCAGAAATCAAACAACAAAAGAAAATAAAAATAAAAGTAATTAACAGTCAACATAGCTAAAACAACACATGAAATAGATACATGAAACATAAAAGTCATTTTTTTTTTTAGATTAAATGGAAATATTGTTTTAGGGCTTGGTCATTTATTGGGAGGGCATCAAGTTCCCCCTTCAGATTCTGTAACCGATAAGTACCTTCCCCAATCTTCTTAGCCACATGGAAAGGCCCAAGCCATAGATTCTGAAACTTAGAGTGTTTCCCTTTAGGCTCATTTGCTCTGTCCCATTTTAGGACCAAGTCCCCTACTTCAAAATTCTTCTCTTTAGCCTTATGCTTGTCAAACCATCTTTTAATGATCTGCTAGTGGACCATGAACTTTGATTTATCCTTTTCCCTTTCTTCCTCTAGCATGATCAGAGTGTCAATTCTTTGTTGTATGACTGATGAAGGTTGTCCTTCGGAATATTGGGCTAGTTGAAGAGATGGGAAATAAATCCCATTCATGAGAATGGCTTCCTTCCCATACACCAGAAAGTATGGGGAATTTCCTATAGCTTCCTTGGGTGTGACTCTATCGGCCCATAGAGCGTTATGGATTAAATTATTCCAATTCCTTTGGTTGTCTGCAACCGTCTTCTTTAATATTCTCACTAGGTTATTATTGGTTGATTATGACACTCCGTTTCCCTGTGTGGATAATAATTCGCAGAGTACCAAATTATGATTCCTTTTTCCAAAGCAAAATTCTTCAATAGTGTGGAAGAAAAATAAGTTGCATTATCAAAAACTAGGATAAAAGGGACCCCAAAACTTGTGATATAGTAATTTTGATATTTCTGAATGCATCCTTCCATTCATTGTCCCATTCAAATTCAACATCTTTATGAATCATATTTTGAAAGGGTTTGATAGTTTCCATGAAATTGGGAGTGAATTTCCTCACGAAATTGATTTGTCCAAAAAAAGACTGCATAGATTTCTTGTTATGGGGCAACGGGAGTTGAGCTATGGCCTTAATTCTTTCTGGGTATATGCGAATTCATTCTTGAGATATAATGTGGCCTAACAGCTTACCTTCCTCGATGCCAAAAATAGTTTTCTTAGGATTTAAGGATATACCGTATCTCCTACACCTTTCAAAAATATGAGTTAAGTGTTGGATGTGCTCTTCTCTGTTCTTTGAATACATAGTTACTTCATCCAGATAAAATACCACACACTTGTTGATTAGTCCATGAAATGCTACATCCATAGCCCTTTGGAAGATCACCCCTATTTTGATTAACCTAAAAGGCATGCGTTTATAAGTGAAGGTTCCCCACTAGGTTCGGAAGGTAGTTTTCAAACGATCTTCCTTTGAAACTAGGACTTGGTTGTAACCTAAGAAACCATCCAGTAGAGAGAAGATATCTGAACCAGACATGGTCTACAAAAAATTCTCCATTGGAGGGACTGGGTAATTTTCCTCTTCTGAAGCTCTGTTGAGGTTCCTAAAATCTATGCATAAGAAAATTTCTCCAAACGTTTTCCTCACAGGGACCAGATTTGCTACCCACATGGAATGCCTAACCTAGAAGATGATTTTGGCATCTAGAAGTTTCTTTAATTCATGATACATGAGAGGTTCCATGGATGGGTGATACTTTCAAAGATTCTATTGGAAGGGTTTCACTTTGGGTCTTAATGGGATAGTGTGTTGAATGATGCAAGTATCATAAGTTTTCAGATCTCGATAGGACCACGCAAAGACATCTTGATATTGTATGAATAGTTTAAGATAATCCTTCCTTTCCTCCTTAGATATAGTCATGCCAATATTCACATTATTTAGGTTTTTCAGAGTTCCAAGATTTATAGTTTCATGCAGGAGACAGAAGCTACCGTTCTTTGCATTTTTAGGCCCATTAAACTATTCCTTTAGGTCAAAATGATTCTCCAAGTTAGCTATCCCTTTTGGGATTATGTGAGACTTCGATTTTTCAATAGGTTGACCTATCCGAGGATCAGTTCTTGTTGATTGCTCATGGAATACTTCATCATCAATAGCTAAGTCTTTGAAATTATCTTGGTTAGTCAGAAAGTTGATGATTTGTTCATCCCCTTCAAAGACTTTCCAATTAGAAATATTGTTGGGCACCGATGGTTTGTAGAGTAGTTCTACAATGAATTGGGAGACTTCATAATCTTCTAGAGGTGACAGCCTTGAAGCCGTTGTGGCCAGGGAATCAACAAGAATGTTATTTTGTCTAAAATATTGGAGAAGAGGCTGAGCTTGCGATAACCCTCTACTCAAGCATGTAAATGACAATTATATACCACAAGCCTAGTACTAATACGTTAACCATGTGAGCATCCAATTACTATCTGAGATACTAATTATTAGAAAGAAAACACATATACGATAAGATAATGGCAAGAAAAATAATTCACCTAGACTATCATCCATCACATGATAACACAATGATTCATATTCATCATAAAGAAAAGAACAACAAAGCATTGCACTAGATAACTTGACAATAGATTTAATTTCTCTTACTCATTAAAGCATCCATTCAAGAAACAAGATAGGAAATATTTCTTCTCCACGTCCAATAACACATGCATTTGATGAAAATATAACTTTGTCTCTGGTCCAGAAGGACTTCCCAATTAAAGCTAGCTCGAAAATGGTTCTTAACAAACCAAAAAAGAGAGTTCTTGCAACAACCATCGACCTCTAACTAATTGGTCGATGCTCTTATTTATAACATAAAATTCAACTGAAAATAATAGCTAAGTTTAGATAAGTAAACAAAATTATCCACGTGGCATTCTTATTCTAACAGTTTTCCAACAATCATCTCAGGATATTCATTCAAAAGGGTGACTTTTCTCATACTCCGACCAATTGATAAACAACTCCTCACAGGTTTAGGTGTATGGGAATCTATGATGTTCCATCAGGAGTGCATAAAATTATCTGATCTCCATTGCATGCATTCGATACTTTACGAGATTAGCACTTAACTGTAGAAGCACAACCCGAGTGCTGATCGGATGTTCCAGAAATTGTTGTACCTGTCATGGCGTTGTGTCGGTCACCTTTGCTAGTCTTTCGACCCATGAAGAATATTTCTTGGCATGTGATTTGACTATGTCACGCAAGTCGACGAAATCATCGGGTGTGTCGAACTCGGGCAATCCGATATCCTTCATCACTCAATTGATATTAACCATGTGTCCCTCGCACTTGGCCTGTTTCCCTTGAATTTCTCGATGTGGTTCCCAAGACATTTTGGCCCAATAATCAACTGATCTTTTCATGCGTTCAAGAATGTTTTCGCTCAACACTCGGATGATGTGTCCTTATTTATCTCGGCCCTACTGGACTACACCAATGTGGTAGATTATTTTTGTGGCTTGCTGCACCTTCTTGTACCATCGACGCATATCTTTGCACGTTGCGAGAGCCATGAGAGTATCCTCCTCAATTTCAGCTATTCTTGCGGTAAATATGTGCCACTTGTTTGTGAACTTGCTATTGATCTCTTGGAACTTGCTCCTTAAATATACAATGGCCTACATGGTGTCCTGATAATACTTATCCATATGGTGCAAGTGTTCTAGTTCTTTCAAGGTGGCGACCAACTCCTTTTCATACTTTTTTTTCCTATATAGGGTGGCATCCAAGATCTCTCTCCCTACACCGATAAGTTTGGATGTTATGGCATTTTTTGTGTTTATCAAATATTCCTTTGTAGTGGTAAGGAGGTAGTGATCCAATGTAATAGTCCTCTTATTGGTGGTCCGTTGGACAACAACCTTCCTCTTTCGATCATAGGTGATCGCATATATGTCTACTACCTCATCCACAAGTTCAGGAATCTATTGATCACCCCATGTGAGTGTGTTTTGCAGGCTTCCAATGGTGTATACTTGTTCAATATCGGGTTCTTGAACTTCCTTGTTGCACTCTGAAGACCTGGCCTCTACCCGTTGCTTTTTGGGGATTTGAGTATCGAGAAAAATGGAGGCGTCGGGAGTAGACTCGATACTTACTTGTTCATCAGTCATTAAAATGTTGATTTCCTTTCGTGGGGACCCTTCCTTTGGCTCATCCAGTTCTGAATTGTCCTCTGGATTGTCTACTCAGGTCCTCGGTGCATTGAGCCTTTCCGTGTCGAGGCCAGTCTCAA
>JASDQU010508747.1:10221-22738 GCA_032191745.1 Picea mariana | reverse complement strand
AGTTCTACCATCACCTAAGAACATTCTAGAGGAGGAATCTTCTAGAAGTAGAACCTTCTAAGAAGTCCTCTTACATTTATTATATCTAACTACCCATTTATTATATCTAACTACCATAGTGGGCCTTATTTAATAATATAGTGGACCTAGTCCACCTTACATTGAATGGCCTCCATTATTATCACTATGGGCCCTTTGGGCCCCCACTAGTACGTCTCTATCTACCTTACAACAAAAGGAGACTATCATGGCCAAGACATTGTTAAAAGCCAAGGAAAATATCTGGATGGACATCAGCAAGTCAATGACAGAGATTTGGCCACTCATACAAATTGTGTTTGAATAACATGAACTGGTACAGAGAGCCAGACAAGAAATTGACAAAATAAGGGAAGAATTGGGAGAAAGGCCCATAGAGGCCACTGAAATCATCAATTTATTAAACTCCGAGGCCAAATAAGAGCTAGAGGCATTGGAAATTGAAGACAGGACAAAAAACATCCTTGAGGTTAAGAAGGTTTTGACCAAGAAAGGATTGATGTTGCAACTAGAGGAGAAAGCTCAGATGATGGACATTGGGGTGCAGAGATTTTTTAGCAAGGTCGACACACTGCACAAGAAAGGGCTTCCAATTTTTCTAGTGATCAATGATAAGATCATCACTCTGTCAGACTAAAAACAGAAGATCCTCACAGTAGCAAAAGATGGTTCTAAATTTGCAGGTATACAAGGGAGCATTACTAGCAAGGCTTTCTTAGAAAATTTATAGTTGGACCTAAGCATCCAACATGAGATAACATACATTTTCATCACAAAACCTACCTTTTCCAAGTACACTGAGATGGATGAAACATACAGAAGGTTACTCAAGGTTTCCATCCCTATTCAAAAGAGATGGGAAGACCTATGTGCTTTACTCGAGTAGAGGTGATGTGGAGATCCAAGTCAGCATGAGGAAGACAGTCGAGTCAAAGTGATGAATCATCAACTACTTCCCTCAGAATCAGCACCAAGGATTCGAACAAATCATCAGCATTCCTATTATTTTGTAATTTGTAATCTAGTTAGTTAGATTTTTCCTCCACCATATCCCAGTCATTAATGACAAGATCAGATGTAATTATTGTATAAATACTTCTCACTTCAAAGTATTGAGGGTTGATTTTTGAGCCCAAGGAGATATCTTTGTAATATTTTCAAGAAGATCGACCAGTAATAAAAGACTATTCATGGGATTCTTGCATTTTAACGTTGGTGATGTTTATCTTTCTCTGTTAACGCTTATCTTTCTCTGTAATCATTATTTTTTCTGTTTCTAATCATTAAAAGGAAGTTAATGAACATAATTTGTCTCAGGCACTCTATTTCTGGCCTTTTGGTGACCTACATGTTTTCATCTAATATTAAGCAAATAAATTCTTAGTCGCTTCTTTGTTTGGTTGACTCTCTCACCTATTCTATCTTTTCATCACATTTAATTCTAATAGATCCTACGTTCTCACTATCTTGCCCTGTGAAGAAATCTTATAAAAACTGTATCTTATATTAATATTTAATACAAATCCCATAGCCCAATGGATGTTTAATGCAATATTTCAGCCAATATTTATAAACAAAACAACAAACTCAAATTATTTTAACTAGCCTAATATCCAAAAACTCAAATAGATCTAAATATTATAGAGATATCCCTCTCTGAAACTGGCAGGGATAGATCCCAGTTTCGAAATTGGTTTTGGTAAGTTACCTCTGTCAATTTCTTCTTCCCTTGAAATCCTCTCGGAATTACAGAGTGCTAACACTTTGAATCTCCTCTTTGTGTGGGATGAAAACTGCATGGATATGTATTTTCACCTCTATGTTAGAGTGTTGGCAGCAGGCCAAAATGGGAAAGAAGGCGTGCATGAAGAAGAATGGCATCAGGTCGAAATGGGAAATAAAGCGTGCACAAAGAAGAACGACAGCTGGAAGAGAAATTGTGGGAAGGAAAGTGTGTAGGAGGAAAGTGACAACTAGAAATAAGCACAACACACATGCATGCAAGAAGGAGGCGACAACTGGAAGGAAGTAGCAAACATATGCAGAGAAGGAAGACCTAACGACAGAATATTTAGGATTTTTGGTAAGAGTTTTTATGGAAACGACTAAAGATCCTGATGGATATAAATATAGGCAAGAAGGTATCAAAGAGATTTTGGTTCAAGGGTTCGAAAGTTCGAGATTTCAGAGATTCAAAAGTTTAGAGATTTTGCAAAGGTTGAGCTTCCAATTTAGGTAATACTTTGATAAGAGAGTACTTGTAATGAGAGAGATAAGCGGGAGGTAGATCTTGAGGATCAGATCAAAGACTGAGGAGCCTGGTGTGATCTAGTTCACCTCATAGAGATCTTTCCAATCTGAGAAGAATTGTAAGTGCGAGGTGCAAGAATTGCAGAACTATCATAATAAAAGAGCCAAGAGACAAATATTTGTGGACTTAGCCCTGAGAGGGGGTGAACCATGGCAATACATGTGTGATGTGATGAATGCATGTGTATCTTTGTTTACTTTTGTTAGTTAAATGCTAAATGTGATGAATGACTGAGTTATTATTCTATTTAGTTCATTTATGTTACACTGTTGAATTCTGAGGGTCAGATAACCGTAATTTGTAATATAGTTAATAAGTAGTGGCTCAAAATGCAGACCCTCTATCTCCTACTCAATCATAGGCTTCCTACTCAATCCTAGGCTTTAAACACCTGAGTCTTACAACCACCCATAAATTCTATCTCGGGTGAGACTGCGCAGTACATTTTTGTGTTGTGTTGCCTTCTAGTTCACCAGAAGGGCCGATAGTTTTAGGCTTTGTTGGTACCCTGAAATATAAGAACCCTGTTTCAGTAGTGCAGAGTTGTCTGATAGGTTAAAGAACCAACAAATGGTTCTGTTTCCGTTGTAAGAGGAACAAGAAAGGACTGAGTAGATGGGATAGAACACATGTGGAGAAAAATGAGAGAAACTAGAAGAATGTTGAGTCACTAGAAGGGAATGTTGAGGCCATGGAACCCCACGAAAGTAGAGATCGAAGGCTGGTTGAGAACTAAAGAGATAGATTTTTCCTAGAAAGATAATAGAAATCCTATCCCGACACCTCACAAATATCTATATAAATACATGTTTACGGATTTACACAAAGTCTTTTTCTATGATTTTCCCCACCTATTGTAGGGGTGGATACTAAGGTTGAAATATAACCACACAACAAACCGGATCTGATAGCTAGACTGGACCCCGATACAGATTGACCAGTTACAATAGGTGAACAACAAATTCACCCATGCAGTCAAATTTTGGCTTGATAGTATTGTGGCAGGCTTCATCACAGAATTTGCAGTTGACATAGTGAAGTCATACAGTGCAACAGAGAAGGAATTTCTACGCGGACCTCGTGGAAGGTACATTCGATCACTATATACTTTGATTAAAATACTGCTATATAATAAAGGGGTAATGACAATGGAAACAGACAACTAAAATTCCTTGCGTGCATGGGGGAAGGGGGGAGCACTGACAAAGGGAAGGATAAATGGTCGAAGGAGAGGATAAAGGCAAGAAGGAGGAGGAATTCTTGGACCCGATCTTGCTAGATGACGACCAACTTAAGTGGATATTGGTGTCACCTGCAACAATGCACAGTGGAGTACCCTACCAATATAACGTGAATACAAAGAAAAGAGTCGTAGTTGTGAGGGAGGGCTTGGAAAGCGACGAAGAAGAGGTCGAGGATCTACGAGTTGTGGAGTAGATTGAGGAAATCCTGCAAACAAGCTATTAGAGGAAAACAAGAGGCCCAAGAACAGGAGGAGAAGATATCCATCCTTTCCATATTAATTCCAGTGTGGAACTGATAAACCCATGTGCGAATCATAAACCAAAGAGAACATCATCGTTTAGACAACCGAAGTTCAAAGGAAGTATGATAGCCAAAAGCACATCTACTATCGGAGCAACAACTAGAGGATCCCGTTGTATGAGTCAAGTATCTACACCGTGTGATGGAGGTAGCAATTCAGTCTTTAGAATGGCAGGACATGACCCCATGATCTGATTACTAGAATTCTGAGGAGAAGCAGCAGAAGACCCAAAAAATAATTTGTTCATTTGTACAAAGATCTAGGAGGCAAAACAGATCATGGATGAAGATACCAAAATTGTGCAACTAACGATCACACTAAGAGACCACGCAGTAGACTGCTACATGAGTCTAGAGACAAATAATGCTCCTCGGATGATGAGGACACTAGAAGACATCAAGAAGCTACTTATTAATGAGTTCCAAAATCCGAGCTCAAAGGACCAGTACATGAATGAAATGATTGAGATTCGACAGAAGCCAGGAGAGTCCATATGGGAGATTGATAAAAGATTTAAACGATTGAAGGGAAAGTTAAAATACCTTATGATCAAGATGCAACACTGGCATCTGTTTGTCAACTCACTACTCCCACATTTAATATACCCCTTACAACAACAGAAGTTTCAGACGTAGGCTGAGGCGCTACAAGCATCCTTGCAGCTAGAAGAGAACCAATATCAGTAGACGGACCTGACCATTGAAGAATTGAAGGAGGATTTGAAGAAAGTCACATTTCAGTTGAATCAAAATAAGAACAAGGACAAACGTGAAGCTATTTGGTGCACCACATGCAGGACATAAGGACACCACAAGAATGAATGTCCAACATTCGTGTAGTATATGGAAACAGGCATGCCAAACCCACTCCGAAAAGAAGGACTATGGTGCGAAATATACAAGAAACTGGGTCACGACCCTTATCACTGCACGATGATGTAGAAGTACCAAATAGTTCCCAATAATTCTTATTGCACTTTTTGTAAGTCCGTAGGCCACGATGAAAAAGATTGTAGAACTATGGATTTGATGCAGGAGAAAACATCGGATGCCTATAGGGTACAGGCCGAAATGATGACTGGGCAAGTAGCGCCACAGTTCAATCAAGCCTCGGCTCCATACAATAATGTACAACAACAATACAACACTACACAACAACCATACAACAATACGCAACCACAGTACAACCCAGCGCAACCCTAGTATAATATTGCACAGTAAAACCAGGCACCACCATATAATGCGCCGAGAGGGGACAGAGCAGGCTATCGAGGAGGAGGATGAGCCAGAGGAGGCTTTGGATGTGGCCAAGGACCAGTCACGTGTCCCAATTGTCAATAACCAATACATTATGCAAGGGAATTCCCACTACTGCCAACAACTTGTATGTACTGTCATGCATCGGATCACGAGACAGAGGAATGCCTGACACTGTTAGTAAAGATCCGGGAAAAAAGGAACCAGGACAATCATAATGTTCAATGGATTTAAGTTGAAGCAAGGGAGGATGGATGAAATATCAACATAGTCACCCAAAGAGGAACGAAGACAGGAAATGACACAACCCGACAAGAACCTGCACATAACGAGTGGGTAAGGAAGAACATAGAACCAAGGAAGTATTTTGATGCACCCAAAGAAAAGGAGAGTTTTAAGGAAGCTAGACAGGAATTTCAGAAGGACACATCATCGACTTCTACTACACAACCAGCCCACAAAGCCCCATAATACGAAATTCCGCCATCGTTGGATCATGCCAAAGGACTTTCACTTAAGGGACAAATAAGCAGTATCCAAGACTTTTTTCAATCATGCATCAAAATATTAAGTGATCCTTGATCCGTGAAAATATTGCAAAACATCTTAGAAAATTGTAGCAATGAAATAGAACAAAAGATAGAACCAAAAAATTTCAATCACCTACACAGAAGGAGAATAACAAGTAGGGAATTCAGATTGAATGCCAACATTGGGGATTTCAATATGGGAGATATCATACTGGACCTAGGATCCGAAGTAAATGTACTACCCAAGAAAACTTGGCAATGCATGGGAGAACCAACCTTGGGGTATTCAAATGTCCAACTAAAACTAGAGAACAAGCATAGAGTTCTACCAATTGGGAGGTTGAAGGGTGTATTGGTAGATCTTGATGGTGTGTGCACCAAAGAAGATTTTGAAGTCATCAAAATAGTAGATGGCACAACACCATACCCGACACTACTCAGTCTAGACTGGGCATTTGACAACCAGACCATAATTAATTTGAAGACAAGAAAAATGACATTTCAATCCAAAGATTACAGGGTTATAGCACCACTAGATCCATCAAAAGTGGAAAGGTTCGTAGAACCCACTTGCCTAGAATTAGAGGAAATCATCCAGTTAGACAGGACAATTGCACACGAGGAGGATTATGTAAACCCAATTGTGGACGGGGTACTCAGTTGGCATATTATTACTTCATGCACGACGGATTCAGAGATCGGGTTAGAAAATTTGCAGCAGAGACTACATGAAGTATCCACAAGAATATGTGAAAGAATAGACCACACAGTACGATGGATAGGCATAGAAATCGTAGAACCACCCAGTTTCCATGGACTTAATGATTTGAAAACAATCTTGACACAATATGAAGATGAAGTATTAGAGAACTAGAGGCTACTAGAACTGGACTTAGCACTCAAGGCCACACCTCCAGATGGTGGGGCACGCACAAGGAGACCATCACAAACTGGTACCAATGTAAAAGGCTACTGTGAATAAGGTTTGACACACCACATAAAAACAACAAACAATAGAAATATAAAGGATTTGGAACACCAGCGAAACACGTGAGGGAGTACGAAACATTGTGGAAATTGATACCACCTGAGGAATGGCCTCACCACTTTATTCATACATTAGAAGGCATATCAGTGAACTGTTATACATATCAGGAACTATGCAAAGGAACTACAACATGGGCAACATTGCAGCAAAACTTTACCACCACTTTCTCATTCCATCATGAGAACCCCAACATAGACTCAACTCTAAAACGAATCAGAGGAGTCATATTCATTGAGGAGCCAGAATTAGAACTCATTACTAAAGAGTAGCAACAAAATAAACATACATTCAAGGAACTATTGCCATGTTACCAGGTATAGGAGGACATACCGGATGAAGAGAACCCACGTGAGATTCAGATTACAGAAGTAGAGGGCAACAGAGATGTGAAGGGACCACAAATAGAATCTGAAGTTATTTCCGTGACAATCAAGGTAAAGAAAGTTAACATCGGTACAACAGAACATCCCAAAATGGCCAGCATTGGAGACCACTAGGATGACCCAATAATAGAAACTATTACAGAATTGTTGCGTGAATACAACGAATTATTTCCTACAAACTTTACAGAGATGAAAGTTATAGCAGGTGAACTGGGAGAAATGAAAATACCTCTTAGTCCCGAAGCGAGACCGATCAAACAACAACCATATAGACTGAACCCTATATATAAACAGAAAGTTAAAGAGGAGATTGACCGAATGCTCAAAGTCAGTATAATAGAACTAGTCGAGGAATCAGAGTGGATAAGCCCGATGGTCATACAAGACAAGAAACAAGGAAGAGGGATCAGGATATGCGTCGACTTGAGAAATTTGAATGATGCATGCCTACACGACCCATTCCCTACATCATTCATGGATGAAGTGCTAGAGAATGTGGGGGGATGCGAAGCGTACTCATTCACCAATGGATTCTTAGAATACCATCAGATTAAGATATCATAGGAGGATAGATAAAAGACCACATTTGCGATGGAATGGGGATCTTACCAATATACAGTCATGCCCTTTGGACTAAACAATGCACCAGCAATCTTCTCTAAAGTGGTTATCGCAGATTTCAAAGAATTCATCCACCAGTTTCTCAAAGTATATCTCAATGACTGGACAGTCTATAGTCTGTTGAAAAACCATGTAGAAGTATTATGCTTGATGCTAGATCGATGCAGACAATGTCAGATATCACTGAACATAAAGAAATGCATATTTGGAACACTGTTTAGGATACTATTGGGCCATATAGAATGCAAACAAGGGCTATTGGTCGATTTGGCAAAGGTCGTCGTCATTGTCAATTTACCAACGTTGAAAATAGTCTGTCAACTACGAGTGACATTAGGACACACAGGATACTATCAGAAATTTATCAAAGGATATGCACATATCACAACACCAATGGAAAAACTTCTAAGGATACAAAGTACCAATGGAATGATGAGTGTCAACATGGTCTGGATACCCTAACGAAAAATATGGTCACTGCACTGATATTAGTATTCTCAGACTAGGTAAAAGCATTCCATGTGCACGTATATGTGTCAACGATAGCACTGGGAGCTATCTTACCACAACCAGGAGCAGGAGACTTGGATCACCTGACATAATTTGCAAGCAGAAAACTATCTGAGTCAGAAAAGAATTATAACACAAAGGAAAGAGAAGGCCTAGCTATGATTTACACACTTCAGAAGTTTAGACACTACTTATTGGTAAAACATTTTAAGATGTTTACATATAACTCATCCCTAAAGTACCTAGTCAACAAGCCATTTTGGGGGGGGAGAATCTGTCGATGGTTATTGTTATTCCAGGAATTTGACTTCGAATTAATTGTCAAACCAGGGAAACTAAATGCATGCCCTGACCACCTATCATGAGTCACCAATGGAGAATAACCCACAAGCTTAGAAGACAACTTTTTGGATGTACGACTATTCTCGGTACAAATTTTTGATGACTACTTCACAGATATTATCCAATATTTGAGCACAGGTACTGCATCGCAAGAGTATACCACCGTGCAGAAAAAGAACCTGGTAGTTCGTGCAACCGACTATCAATTGATCACATGACATCAATATACAATGGGCAAAGACAACATTTTATGAAGATACGTGCTTGAGCATGAATGACCAAGGATTCTATCAGAAGCCCACAAGGGATTGGCAGGAGGAAATTATGCAGGAAAAGATACCACACAGAAGGTACTCCACGTAGGACTATGGTGGCCAACAATCCATAGGGATTCGAAATAATATTGTCATGCATGCGATGTCTATCAAAGGGTAGGAAAACCCAACATAAGGGATGAGATGTCATTATGACCGAAGTGACACTACAGGCATTTGATAAATGGGAAATAGAATTTGTGGTAACTATTAACCCACCATCCAAAAGAACAGGGGCAAGATACATTGTCACCGCAATGGAATACCTAACAAGATGGGAAAAAGCCACACCAGTAAAGGATTGTAGTGCAGAGAATGCTGCGCACTTTTTATTCGAACAAGTAATTACTAGGTTTGGATGCCCAAGAGTTCTGATGAGTGATCAAGGCACTCATTTCATAAACAACACCATTGGCGCGATGCTCAAATAATTTGAAGTTCACCACCAGAAAAGAACATTGTATCACCCACATGCGAATGGCACAGTAGAAGCCTTCAACAAAGTTCTAGAGAACGCACTAAAAAAGATTTGTAATGTGAACAGAGATGACTGGGACCTCAAAGTACCATTAGTATTATGGGCATATAGGATGACATGCAAGAAGTTGATAGGTCGCACACCATTCAAACTCGTCTATGGCCAAGAAGCGGTAGTACCATTGGAATTTTTAATACCTATCTTACGCGTAGCCGCTATCACACAAATGACAAAACATGGCACGATACAAGAAAGGTTACATCAGTTGTTAGCAATGGAGGAAGATCAAATCCTGGTAGGATTCCATCAACAAGTGCAGAAGGCCAGAGACAAAGCATGGCACAATCGACACATTAAGAAGAAGACTTTCATGGAAGGAGATATAGTATTTCTCTATGACAACAAATCGTTTCAGCACCTAAGAAAGATGAGAATGCATTGTCTAGGACCATACAATGTCAAAACGGTAACAGACGATGGAGCCATATAGCTAAGAGATCTAGAAGGCACATACCTCCAAGGAATGATCAATGAGAGCCGACTGAAGTTGTACAAGGGCAATCAACCACCCACCGCGCAGTAAAAAAAAAATACCGAAAATCCGTGAAAAAGACACAAGACACTTGAAACATGAATGCAGTAAAGGAAAGAGTAATGGTCACATGCCTAAGACAAACGAGCGGGAAATAGAAAGTTGGCAAAAAGCAGGACAATAGGACAACACAAAGCACAATTAAGGCATGACAAGGAATGATGGAAAGTCACATTAAACACGCCAACTGGAAATGACCAGATAAGTGTAATGGAAAGTATGAAACTGTCGCACATGCATTGAATCCACAAATATGGTGCATCAATCGCATCATGGAGGAAGCGTCTTCGATAAGATTAAGGAAAATCCCATACAACATATGAGCACAGAAGCAACTTGTCTATTCACGAAAGAAGAAAATGGAGAGAGCCACAGCAGCTCAAACGAACAAAGAAAGATCACAGGACTCTATAGACAGCATACACCCAACACTCACCACTATGGAACCATCGAATTCCATTGAACCAGGCTCAACCGCCAGACCTACCAAAGTTCAAACTAGGTCACAAGGACCACTGGAAGAAAATGAGTAGTAGCAACCGAAGATCATCGATATCGATGAGATCCCATCCCCGGAGATACCACTGATGAGCCCTACACCGATACTAGAAGAGAGTCAGTGGTCACAACCAAAGGAACTGAAAGAGGATACACGAGAAGAACCATGGGAACCTCTGAATGAAGAAGTGGAACCTCAATAGGAAGTGCTACTAGAAAGCCCCAAACCAACCATGGAAGGTAACGACACGGCACAGAATCGAGGATCAAAAGGGAAATCCAACAAGCCACAGGTGCCCAGCCTGGATCAACAGACAGAATAGACCACAGGAACTACCTCAGCTTGGCTAGAATGGATCATAGGACAACAAATGGGAATTGTTGGAATGTCATACCAAGCACCACAGCAGGACGACAAAATTTTGATATCGATCTCACGTCGTAAGAAACCGACAACAGAAATTGTGCTACCACACATACCGAAGGGAGTACATGTATAACCGCAGCTACTGGGTCATGTTGGGAAGCTTAAGTATTCCAACCATGATGTCTTAAACAACACTAAGTACCTAGAACTTGCACCCAAAGTGTTCATGCAGAAAATAGTGGTCAACCAACTTGGAGAAACAATCAATCAGTTGTATCAGTGGGTCATTGGATTGGATTGAATTGGAATTTTAGGACTGTTACAAATCCCACACTTTGGCAGAGGCCAGTACGCAACTGCATGCATCAAGTAGCTATTAGTAGTTACACATGGAGGGGATATATGGCTGGACAGACCCGTCCCCATAACAATGGACCTTATTTCCCAGATAACAGGACTACCCAGCTGGGGTATGGATCTCGCACTGATTCTGGATGATAAATCCAAGGAAAAAGCGCTAGCGAAGAAAATGAAGAAGAAATAAAGCACAACAAGGGGAACAAGAGGCATTATAATCAAACGGATCAACAAACCAGCAACACAATTGGGTGCAAAGATCTTATCCTGTAAGTTACTAATGAAATGCTGCAAAGATGAAGTACTAATAGGAGTCATCGTAGTTGCAACTCAGTGCGCAGAAGGCAACTTCGTGAGATGAGCGCATTATCTGTTAAACTTATTCCAAATGGATTGTAGGGACGCGTAGGAACTTGGCATTGAATTTCATTACTCATGGATGATAACCCTTATAGCCTTCATGGGATGGCGGGAACCAAAATATGTAGTTTTTTCTACAAGACCACAACCCGAGGGAGCGAGATATTGAGTACTGATATCAGGGCCACAGACCATACAAAAGAGGGAAAATGGAATCATCTTTGAATCATACCTACAGGATATGTAGGAAGCCATTAACCTATCATGGAGAATAACACTAGAATCTTTCATGCGATATGGGAACATCGCTAACTTCTGGGCAACAAGGAAAGCCATGTGGATACAACCAAGGCACGATCCTGATAATCAATGGCTACCGATGCACTACTGCATAATAGAAGGGGATATAGACATGGTCATCAGTGAATATCCTGTTGAATGGAAGATCCCATCCATTCCCTGGGAAGTACCAGAAGGACCCGTAGAAAAAGAGGCAACACAAACAAAAACATAGCCTCCTCAAAAACTAGTGCCCAAGAAACCAAGGATGGGCCAAAATAGGCCACCTCTAGCAAGTGAAGGGTTGGAACAGATAGGAACCTAGAAGGAGAAGAAAGAGACCAACGAACAGCCAAAGCAAACCAAGGGAATGAAGGAGACTGCCCCAAACCCCACCGCACAGAAGCCCGGGGGAAATAAGAGACCGGTTGAACAGGCCGCAGGTGCTTGCAAGAAATCAAAGGCACAACAAGCGTCACTAGACCTGATGAACACGGAGGATGATGGAGAAATGATAGCAAGAATGGTCCAGGATTGTCTGGCGGAAGACTTCGACCACACAACACATCACAGGGATAAGCTACAGAAAGAGATGGTAGAAATAAGGAAGCTCCTTAAGACACTCGAAGAAGCCCAGAACACAAGTAGCAGCATAGGCATAGAGTAGTCAACATCATAAACCAATG
>JASDQU010508746.1:14496-40701 GCA_032191745.1 Picea mariana | reverse complement strand
CCAAAAAGCGTTGTTTAAGGCCTCAAAACGACTCCGGAAGTTCAGAACCCGAAAAAACTGCTAAAAATAGTAAACTGTGCGGAAACTGAAAAACTGAAAGAAGCAATGGTGGGGGTCCAAGTGGAATAGGTGGGTGGCCACCAATATCCACCTGGATCAGTTGTCTCTCCTCCCCCTCTTTCCACTTCTAGGAGTAGAAGACTTATTTGAAGAAGGACTCTTCTTATCCTCTAGCTATACATCAGTCTGAAAATCGTTCCAGAATAAGAAGTAATTCCATTCCTTGTTCCTTCTCTGCAACAGCTCATTAACCAAGAGTTTAATCAAACCATGATGGGATAACCTGCCTGCAACCTTGTTTGTCTTAGCCTTGACCTGATGAGCCATCTTAGTTAAGCTTTCGTGGAAGTAATAAGGTAGATTGAGTGGGCTCCTACCAGTGAAATGGTTCATGAGTTTAAAATGATAGATCATAACCCTATTGTATCTACCTTCACAAGTTACATAAACAAGGATGGCCTTCAATAAATGTTTCCATTTCTCTTCAAGAAAAGACATAGGAATATCTTTCTTCTATACCAAACATCTGTGTTCTGGTTTTAGGTATGACCTAAATTCAACATCCTTTGTGACAGTGGTTTTGAACCAGTTTTCTCTAGTCCTTGAAAGTTCTTTCACCTCAACTATGAGGGCTTCATCCACTTGGAATTCATCTTGGCCAATGACTGATTTTATTCCATCAAAAGTTGGAGAAAAATCTTCTGCCACTTGCTGGTGAGAGCTATGTAATTTTGCACAAAAATTGTAGCAACATGTGTCCTTGAAGAGTTGACACACATCTGGGTGTGATTCTAGGTAGCGAATATCATCAAGTTCCTTCCTCAGAGCTGGTCCTCCTTTCTTCATTTGCTGGAATGCTCCTGTACACCTGTAATTGAAAATCCAGGCTTGGAGGGAGAAAACACAATGCAGAATTAGGGAGTTTTGGCTTAGCTGCGACAGAAACGAAAAAATGAGATATGCACTAAGAGAAAGATCCTGTACAAGGAATGTGAAAAATTTGAAGTCATCATGATTGGTAAACTTGAATGATGGGAAAGTACACGAACATGTGATTTAATGAAACATAAGTTTAAAAATATTTGATGTATCACGTCGGGATGAGATCCAAGTCTGCAATCGACTTTCCTTCTGACTTTTCGGTGGTTAATTGCAATCATAAAACCTCAATCCCGCCGGTTTAGGCGTGTGAAAGGACATGTTAACTCATCCCAAACTCCTGTGATTTTGGTGGCTAAAATAGTTCCATATTTTTCGTTTAAGCTACAGAAAGCTAAGGCTTTCGGTGGCTTAGAAGCGCTTTGGAGAAGCACTTAGCCACCGAAACTTGTAAATTGACCTTTTTTGAAATAAGAACCAAAACCAAAGTTTTTCAATCGTTATTACAAACATAAGGTTCTCAAAAATGAACCTTAAAAAATTTAAAAAAGTATTTTTAATGACTTCCTATCACCTAAGTGAAAAAAACTGACTGTGTTATTTGAGGAGATAACAAAATTGCTGCAAATATGTCGACCACTTTTGATGGCGATCATTCTGAAATTTTCCCTGCATCTGCATGAATTGCAGTGGCTTATGATCAGTGTGGATGACTATCTCCTTCCCAAGAATGTAATGTCTCCACTAGCGGGAGGCTTGCATAATGGAGTACATTTCTTTGTCATAAGTAGGGTACTTACGGAGAATATCTGACAGTGTCTCACTATGATAGGCCACGGGGTGGTAGTGCTGAGTGAGAAAAACGCCCACAACATAGTCTGAAGCATCTGTCTCGATCTCAAAGGGATGCTGTAGGTCTTGTTGTGAAAGTACTGGGGCTGAGGACAAGCATTGTTTCAAATCATCGAACGCTTGTTGTTGGGACCGAACCCACGCAAAGTTCACCTTACCACAACCCCTGTTTATTTGGCTAAGGGCCCATGCAATATGGGAGAATCCCAACATGAACCTGCGGTAGAAATTGTCAAGGCCTAAGAAGCTCCGAAGCTCAAAGAGTGTTGTTGGGGCCGGACGGTCATGGATGACTTAGATCTTGGCTAGATCCACATGTACGCCATGCTGATCAATGATGTAGCCTAGGTAATGGACCCTGTCCATGCCGAAGGAGCATTTTTCCAAGTTGGCGTATAGCTTGTGCTGCCGTAGGGTGTGCAGAACCTACTGAATATGTTGCAAGTGTTCAGCCCCAAGTCTTGTTGTAAATTAGAATGCCATCCAGATACACCACTACAAAAGTATTGGTGAATGGTAGCATGATATTGTCCATCATCCTCATGAAAGTGACTGGAGCATTTTTCAAACCAAAGGTCATGACCAACCATTCAAAAAGGCCTTCCTTCGACTTGAAGGCAGTCTTCCATACATCTGTCTGTTCTATTAGGACCTGGTGGTAGCCAGACTTCAGATCAATCTTACTGAAGTATTTGGCCTCAGTGAGTTGATCAAGGAGGTCGTTGATTCGAGGAATCGGGTACCGGTTTTTGACTGTGATTTTATTCAAAGCCCGCTAATCAATACAGAGTCGCCAGGTTCCATCTTTTTTCTGTACCAGCACGATTGGGCTCCCGCAAGGTGATGAGCTGCGATGATGTGCCCCTTATGGAGCAGTTCTTGGATCTGTCGCTTGATCTCCTCATTCTCTAACAAAGAGCGGCAATAGACTGGCCCATTAGGCAGCGGTGTGCCGGGGGTCATATGGATGGGGTGATTGACCTGACAATGGAGAGGTACCCCTGTAGGTGAGGAGAATATATACGATTATTCTTCCACAACCTTATCAACTTGCTTCTGCTATGTGGAGAGGTCGGCCACAGAGACCTTGGATGTGGCTGTGATATTTCACTTATTCTGAGAGTGAATCATGAAGAAGACATACTTTCCCATCTGAGAGATGACCTTCCTGCATTGCTTAGTAGAGATCAAGGAAATAGCACTAGGTGGGACTGCCTCGGGTATCCTGTACAATTTCCTATTCAAAGTAATAATAAAACTATGAGGCCTAGACTCATACACATCATGACATTTCCATAAATAAGGTTGGCCCAAAAGAACATCACAAAATTTGAAAGGTCCAACATCACACAATACCTCGTCTTTGAAGGGCTTGATGCCGTACGACAGTCGACACTGTTGGTTGACGCAGAGATCGCTTCCTTGGCGGAGCCATCCAATGGTGTAGGGTTGTGGGTGTGACATTTTTGGCAGGGCCAGTTGCTTGATGACCTTTGCTGAGATGAGGTTCTTCTGGCTACCGCTATCAACAATGAAGTGCAGTGGGGTGCCTCTTACCCACATCTGTGAATGGAAGAGGCACTCTCCTTCTTCTGGCTCGTCTGCTTCACCAGGCTGGAGCTTGGTGGTAGCAACGGTGGCACTAGGTTCTGCATCAATGATCCATCTTCCCCTTTCTGGTTCTCACTCAGAGTCATAATCTGCATCTGATTCAAAGGATTTCACTTCGGCCACCAGTGATTTCTTTGAGCAACAGTTAGTAGTGTTATGCCAAGGGCTCTTATGGAAGTCACACCACTTCTTGATATCTTTCTTTGTCTTTCCAGTGTCCTTCTTTGTTTGCAGCTTGGACTGGTTGTCCTGATACTGTCCATCTTTTCTCTTTCCTTTGTTCTGTGGGTTGAGGCCACCCTTTACTGGCTTTTTTTGTGAGGGGTTCCCAGGCCCAAATTGCCGCGTCTTTTGTTTGAGCTTCTGCTCGATTTTGATGGCATATCGGTAGGCCATTCCCAAGGATGAGATGTCCATAAATTCCATTTCTGTTTGGATGTATTTATGCAGAGCACCGCGATACTTGAGCACCATATGTCATTCTGAATATTTGATACCCAACTTGGTGTGCAAGGTATGGAAGATATTTGTGAAATCTGGCACTGCTTCGTCTCTTTCTTGCCATAATGTGGTCCATTTGGTATACACGTCGTCATAACTTCTGACAGGGTAGTATTGTTCCTTAATAACATCCTTGAAAGATTCCTAGGTGGTCGTGACTGAAAATAATGAGGGTTCCTTTATTTTCTTTTGCTCACAGAAAGTTTCCCACCAATCTTTTACATGGGGGATGACTTTGAGGAGCGCAAAAGTAATATTTTCTCTATTCGAAAAGTTATGGACAAAAAAATACCCTTCTACTAGATCCAACCACTTGTCTATAGCATCTGCATCTATATGACCTTCAAATATAGGAATATCGAATTTTATTTGTACGTTGAAGGGGGCGACGCCTCCCTTCGAAGAAGATGCGTCGCCTGTTGGTAGCCGCTGAAGGATTTGCGCGAAACTATCCATCATCTCATTCCTCTGTTGCGTGAGGGATTCATTAATCAATAGTTTGAAAGGATCTTCTTTCCCATCATCTTTCTTTTCTCCTGGAATGAGAGGTCATTTGGGGGTGCAAGAGCTTATGTCTTCAAGAGAAACAAGCTCGAGACCCAACTCTTTGTACTCCGACCTCATTGGGGACATGCATTAAGATGACAAGGAGTAGACCGCTCTGATACCACTGATCCAGATTTTATGAGCATAATAAAATGAATACAGATTATTAATAGGTGATTAACAAAAAATAACAGAGATACAGTAAAACTGGTTTTCTATTGAATAACGAAATAAGATGAAACTGTAAAATGCAGCGGAAACAAGCTTGCTGGAATGGTGGTGGCTTATCTCTGAGAAGAGATGTTACGACTGCGCGCATTCGCCAGAAGAAAATTACAATGAGGCTCTGAAGGCCTTTTCACAATAACAAGAATGCTAAAAACCCTAGACATCCAAAAACCTAACCCTAGGAGATGGAGTGCCAAAAGTCACGTGGGCCCTGTTTGGGTAAGTTAGTACATCAACTGCCCGGGGTCGTAACTTTTGCTTACAATCTCCGTTTTAGGCGTGTGATAGCCCGTTGGAAAGGTATCGTTGAGGAGATTCAATTTTGGGGCTCAATCATGCCTTCAACAATAATTGAGAAGCTATATCCTGAAAAACCTTCATTTAGGCCCTCAAAATGTCCCCGGAAGTTAAAACTGCTAAAAATAGTAAATTTCCAAAATTGTCAGAAAACTGTTTTAAGCCAGTTGGAAAAGGTGGGTGGCCACCGATATCCATCTAGATCAATATATGAGATGGACCACACTCCATCAAGAGAAGGGCCAAACAGTGCCAAAGTTCACAAATACCTTCCATACCTTGTGCGCTAAGCTGGGTATCAAAGACTCCGAGCGACATATGGTTTTAAAATACCGTGGGGCTCTACATAGGTACATCCAAACTGAAATGGAGTTTTTGGACATCTCATCAATGGGATATACTTATGGATATTCTTTCAAAATCGAGCATAAATTTAAGCAACAAAACAGGTGGGAATTTGGGTCTGCAAATATGCAACAACTAAAGTACGGTAAAGGTAGCCCTATTTCAAATAATAACCAACCTCAAGACAACCAGTCCAAATCACAACAAAAGAAGAGAAATACGAAGAAAAATAAGGACACTGGGAAGTGGTGCGACTTCCAAAAAATCCCTTGGCACAACACCGATGAATGTCGCTCGAAATAATCATTGGTAGTTGAGCTCAAAGAAACAGATCAGAGCGCTAAATCAAAATCTGATTTAGACAATAATAAAATGAGATAGATAATTGATGCAAAACCCACTACTACTATCATGACCACAACAATCCAACGAGAAGAACCAGAGGATCTTGAGGAGGGGGAGTGCCTCTTCCATTCACATATGTGGGTGAAGGGGACCCTGCTACATTTAATTGTTGATAGAGGAAGCCATAAGAATCTAATATCAGCAGAGGTCGTCAAGTAGTTGGATTTGCTAAAAAAACCACACCTGCAACCATACAACATCGGGTGGCTTCGTTAGGGTCGAGATCTTCGTTTCAACCAACAATATTGTTTTTCCTATGACATCAAGCCCTTAAAGGATGAGGTATTGTGTGATGTTTCCCCACTGTAAGTTTGTGATTTTCTTTTAGGCTAGCCATATATGTGGAAGCGTCATGTTGTTTATGAGTGTCGACCCCATAACGTCATTATTATTTTGGGGGGTTATCTCTACAGGATATCAGAGGTAGTCTGGACAAAAAAATGCTGCAAAGTAATCTATCATACCACAAAGCTTAGCTTGTTCACAATCTGGGAAGAAGGTGAATAGAAGGACACTATAACCATTACAACCTCAACCCAATACCTTTCTATCCAGTAGAAGCAGATTGTAGAAGAGCACAAAAATATTGTTTCATCACCTACATGGGTGCCTCCACATTGCCTAATCCAACAAATTTATAACAGAGCCCTTCATACTTCCCACATCACATCTTCATCGGTAGATTCCTCCCACACTTGGACAGATCATGCAACTAGATCAGTTGGATAGATCCAACCCCTCTAGTAATAGCTTGATAATAACCTTCAACAAGCTAAGCGAGACAACTTCTTCAGTAAGGAAAGTTGTTCACCAAGGTTCAGTTTCAACAAAAGCTTCCCCGAGAACTTGAAGCAATGGGGACCATTGCTTCCTAAGGGGGGAAGAATGATCCAGGTAGAAATTGGTGGCCACCCACCTATTCTACTCACTCAAAACAAGGGTTTCCACCTTGGCAGTTTTTCTACAGTTTTTTGTGTCCTGAACTTCCAGGGTCGTTCTGAGACCCTAAACAACGTTTTTTTGGGCTCAAAAATGCTTTGAATAACAAAAGGTAGATGCTAGGCCGGATGAAATATATACTCCTCGGATATACCTTTTCAATGAGGTATAGAATGCCCCAAATGGAGATCACATGCAAAATTTACGCGCTCAAGAAGTTGACGTGTCAACTACCACCATTGGGGCCCACACACCTTTTGGCGTTTCATCTTACAGGGTTAGGGTTTTGGATTTTCTTTATGTTAGAGAGACTTTTGGAGCCTCATTGTAAACATAATATTCTTGTGAATGAGTGTATCCATAACATCTCTTCTTAGAGATAAGCTGCCACCATTCTAGCGAGTTCATTCACTCTGTAATTTTACAGTTTTTGGACATTTATTTCATTAATAAAAAATGTGCATTACTGTATCTCTGTATTTTTGGAAATATATATGAGTATTTACTTATTATATTTCCACCTTCATTTCGTTCTCAAAATAATCTGAATCAACTTGTCTAATTGAATAATCCTCACGGTGCTTCTTATGGGTACAACATCTATCTTTTGGCATACAGAGTAAGGCATGACAATGGAAGAAGCACCCAAATCCACCAAATAGTTATGCACATTGTAATTGAAAATTTCAAATGTAAGGAGGAAAGGTGGAGTATGAGATCTAGAATGTGATCCTATGCTTGTTGGATTTAAAATGGATTTCACTTCAATTTTTTCTTATTTTTTAGTTTTAGCGATTTTAGAAGTGTTGTCTACAACTGCTGCTATTTTCTCTTGATATGTTTGGGATTTAAATGTGTTAATGATCAAATTTCTCTGTTACGAAAGAGAGAAGATGTAAAAAAGTGAGACATTTTATATGGTTTTCATGTCTTCTATGGAGTTATAGTCCATTGAGTGCGTGGCTGGGTTTCCATTAGCCTAGGCTAGCTTAGGAGCACTTGGGGTAGTTTTGGTTTGTGAGGAGTTTTTTTTGTTTTTAAGCAACAATAGGAGGAGTAATATTTCTAGGAGTAGGCACACATTTAGAAGGGAGAGAGGTATTTGATGCATGTGCTTTGCTTCATAAATTGTAATCTTTAGTAGCAGTCTCAGTAGCCTGGGTATCACCTAGAGATACTTCCTCTACCTTTTCATCATCAAAATCTAAAAACCAATCCCATAAGAAGAGGGTGGATTCCTCGGTGTCGTCCCCTCCTCAGTGGCTTCTTTCGTGACTATTTCTTGGGGCCAATCATCAACAATATGTTGTTGTTCCAAAAGTTGGTTGATAACCAGAGTCATAGAATTTAGCCACCGAGGGAAAATTTTCTTTGTGTGGTTGGTGTGATAATATGAATTTAAATTATCCATAACAAAATCATTGAGGTTGAGGGTAAGGTTTGAAGGCTCTGGTGGTTTGGGATAATTATTCAACTTCTTGAAAAAGTTTTGGAAATATTTCTAATGAGAAGACCCTTCACCAACATTCTTTTTTAGGTCTACTACCTCGTCAGATAATATTTTGGCTAATTTGAGCATGTTTTCCAAGTCATTTGGTTCTTTCCTGAGTGGTTTGGTAAAAAAAAAGGGATTTTTACCAGCTGCCTTATTTTCTTTTGTCTCAGGGTTACTACCTAGAGAGAACATTTATTTATCTACATTCTTTGCCTCGTAATTTTCTACTAATGTTGGTTTGTTAGATATTTTGAGAAACATACCTATGGAGGGATGTAATGGCGATGTATAGTCTTTTGTAGTTAATGTTTCATTAGGTATGGCATCAGTGGGGAGTTTATGTAGGATAGTTGTGTAACATTGATTAAAATCCTTAAATTTCTTCTTCTTCTCCATTTTGATAGAAACTCGTTCTTTGAATAGAGTTGTTGGGGTTTTCTCCTCTCTGAATTTATTGAGAAAGCATTTCTCAAAAGCATCCCAACTCCTTATGGATCTAGATGGAAGATTATAGTACAACATAGATGCTTTATTTTCAAAAGCATAGGGGAATAACCTACACACAACATCTTCATGTTTGACATTCATAAGATGGACTGCTAGATAAAAGTTTTTTATATGATCTTTGAGAGAGCATAAATTGTCCAGGTCAAATCTCTGTAATAACCTCTCCGGGTGTTTGGGAAAGTCATGCATGAGTTTGGGTAGGATTAAATCTCCCTGAGATATCCATGTGGGAATGCAATTCGTTTTTCTAGCCATGTTGGGGATCCCTTTGGTATCTTCTTTAGATTCAGATTCAAATTTGGGTACAGACGATGGAGGAGTGGATGTTGGAGGAGTAGGGGGAATTTGGTCCAAGGGTTGGGGTATCTCTTATAAGGAAAATTCAACCAAATCCTCAACAAAGTCGACAAGAATGTTGGATTGGGTAACAGGTCTACGAGTGGCTCGCCTCCTAGGTAACATAGATATAACATGAAAACAACCAATTACCTTGGCTAAGGAATGAGTTATTAACTACATTTCATTAACCTCATTGTGTGGAACAATATACAAAGTTTTGGGAGTTGTTTTGGGGGTTTCGATGGATGAAATTCCTAAGGAAGGGGCATGATTTTCGTAAGGGATTTCTAGCTCAGGATTATTCTTTGAAGTTGGGAAAAGATGAGGTTGTGGTTCATTGTGAGTGTAATCAGAAGTTTGGTTGTGTGAGTATCTTATATTCTACTAGCCATACAAGTTCAATCCTCCTTCTAGAACCAAAATTTGTTGACACAGTTGAAATTCCCTTCAACAAACAGGTGAACTTCCCAATACGAGGTCCTAATTAGACTTCACATCGTTTGACATAGAGATGCAACCGAATTATGGCTCGATTGCCATTACTGATATGAGGGTGAATGAACGGTTTTTGGTGTGAAGGGATGCAGATGCAAAGTACGCTAGTGTTGGAAATAAAACTATTATAGCCTATCATAGATAGGAGCAGTTAAAGCTAACATGTGAACAAACAAAAGTTTTAGTAATACCTGCATGTAGACTTCATTTAGATATTTGTTAAAGGACATAGAACGTTTAACACATACATGAATGAATATATGGTAGGATAAGTCCTGTACATTAACATGTACATGAAAATCTACTCACCATCTCAGAACATTCATAAAAAGAGAACAACAGTTATTGTGAAAGATATATGTTCACAAAAGCAAAGTCTATTTATGAAAAGGAAACACTTACATTGTTTCAAAATATCCAAACATTCCCTGGAAACAGTTCACAACAAAACAACTACAAGAAAAACATGTGTTTCTCTCTATTAAAATGGCCATGAGGACTTCTCACTATTATTTTGAGAAAAAATAGTTCTCCCAAAATCACAAAGTTCCATATCCTCTTCAGAATGGGGACTCGTTGGCTTATATAACTTAGCTTGGTCAATGTTCTTGAGACTTCTTGAATTATTTTAATGTCCTAATTGGGAAAGGGAACTAAAATGTCGCTTCAGGATCCTGATTGTTGGGAAGATAAGGAATGAGAAGAGATTCCATAGTCCCTCTATAAATTTGATGAATGGAAAAGGGACCAGGATTTTGGTTCTTTCGAAATGCAAGTGGTATTCTTACTTTTAGATGAATAAAGAACATGAGTTATTTATGAATATTGTGATGTCAATGTGTATGCATGTGACTATTCAATTTAAGCATGTCTTATTTTGTAGTATATGAATGTTGGTTTATGAATTACGTTTGAATTAATGTTCTTATGTTTACAGTTGCCATGATTTTTCAATTTGACTACAACGACGTTATGATTCAGTTAATCAATCAATTATTTTGGTTCTAACTGGTTATGTTGTCAAGCCTTCATATTACCTGCTATATGAATTTCTTGTGTATAAGTAATACAAATGTTCTATTGTACTCATATTTTAGCTTGCTCCTGATCAACATAGGTTAGTTTAGAGTAAATTAGAATCTGCATCTTAGGACTATAATCATTCATCTTATCTTAGAAGTAGTTAGTTAGGATTGCCATTTTTAATTCATCCGAGAACCTTCAGTTCTCAGATTCATATTTAGTTAACATATTAGTTATATTGGTAACCAAGCTAAAATCTGGTCAGAAACACTATCCCAAATGAGAGTGGGTCTAGTTGGGACCTGCCATCAGACATTTTCCCTTATCTGATTGAACGAGTCATCCTAGCTCGTCAAGATAAATGGCCCTAGAAGGAGGGCCATATAATTGAATGACTGCAAATAGAAGGTCAAACCCCTCCCATTATGTTATGCAAGTAAACACTTCCTCTTAAAGTGATTCCTTCTAAATTCACTCTCAACACACTTTCCTTCCTTCGGAGTAGACTTTGAACACACCACATCATTTCAACACTCACTTCGCTCCCACTCATCCTGAATCTACCTTCTCTTCTCCACAACCTCATATCTTAACAATCTCGAAGATTGACGCCATAACAAGACACTCTACTAAACATACCAATCGTTTCCTAACCAGGAAACTAAGCATGAAGACTAGATAGCTTCCCCTAGACTAATCTCTTCTTAAAAACCATGAATACCTTCGTAATACATATCCCTTCTTCACCAACCCAGACTTCTATCAAGGAAACCCTTCGTTTGGAACCCCTGAGTATCACGTACCTGAAGACACATATGATTTTTCTGAGACTTCCGACTTTGGCTTTGAATACTATTTGTTAGTTGGTGGAGCAAGAGGTAGACCACCCTCTCCTCCCAAATCACCACCTTACACTCCAAGAAACAAGTCAGAGGAAAACTCTGAAGAAAGATACGATTTTGAGAGCGAACCTGAAAATAACCCAAATCAAATTATCGTATATGAACCCCCAAACATGGCTGGAGAAAATGCAAACCATAATCTACCTCCCTACCTTCCCTGGTTGTTTGTTGATGCAGTCACTGTACCATGGATTCAACATGACATGCCTAGGCACCTTGAGAATTTCCTACCTAAATTTGACCCTGAAAAAAAACATTCAGTTGAAAACCACGTTAAGAAATTCTTGCTAGCTATTAGATTAGATGGAATTAGATATGAAGACATTGTCTGTAGTTTGTTTCCCTTTAAATTTGAAGAGAAAGCTTGAACCTGGTACTTCTTGTTAGAAGAATCCCCCATTACCACTTGGAGAACCTTCAAAATAATTTTTCTATGGAAGTTTGGGGAAAATAAGACACTAGCCATCCGGGTTTTAGAAATCTTGAGGGTCAAGATGGATTCAAAAGAATTAGTAATTGATTATAACCAATGTTTCCTCACACCGCCGAAACAAATTCCACGCGTCTCTAAACCTACTGACTATTTTACTATTGAATTATACACCTATGGTTTACCCATGTCCATGGCCATGTATGTCAAAAATGTTGAGAAAGGAACTCTCGAAGAAGATTTTCATGAGGCCCTTAAATTTGAAAAGAACATGATGAGTTTAAAAGGGAATTCTAGCTCTGCGCCTTCCAAGGACAAAGGTAAAAGTAAATCTTTCGTGTCCAAACTGAGTGAAGATAAAATGTCTTCTGATTCAATGGGCATGGAATCTTTTCAGAGGATCATTAAGAAATTATCCAACGAACTGATAGACTTGAATAAAGGTGGTGGAGAAGGATCCTCTAGCCAGAAAAAATTCTTTAGGTTCTCCCACCCTAAAGGTTATCGTCCCTTACCCTGTTGTCAAGAATCTCCTGGTACATAAATACTTGGGTGAAAAAACAGCAACTTGGATCACAACTTTGCACGAGTATGATCTGGATATTAAGCCTACCAAAATTGCCATAGGCCAGGGGCTACACAAACTGGCTACTGAATCAATTAGTGATGAACCACTTGAAGATGCTTTGTATCAAGATCAAGAACTGTTTGAAAGAGAGGTCTTCTACATCCTAGTTAAATATGACCAATGGTATTATGAGATGAAATATTACGTAACCCATGGGTCATCCCCACATTATATTGATACCAAAAAGAAGAGAGCTCTCAGAATCAAGTTTGCTTAGTATCAACTAATATAGGGAATGCTATGTAGAAAAAATTATGATGGTGTTTTTATGAGATGTCTTGAGAAAAAGGATGCAAATAAGGTATTATCCGATCTTCATGATGGACCGACTAGTGGACATTATGGTGGAGGCACCACTGCTCACAAAATCACCAGAGCTGGCTATTACTGGCCTACTTCATTCAAATATTCTAATGTGTATGCAATAAAATTCCAGCAATTCCAAAAGTCAACAGGGAGAGAAAAGAAAGTTGTGTTTTCCCTATAGCCTGTAATTATCGAACGCCCCTTTCAACAATGGGGGTTGGACATAATCAGAGGAATCAATACCAACTCTTCCCAACTGCACAAGTACATGTTGACAACTATTGACTATTTCACCAGATGGAGCGAAGCAATCCGCTTGATGATGATCAATGAAAATTAGGTGACATCATTACAAGGTTTGGAATCCTCAAATCTCATATTATTACAAGGTTTGGAATCCCCGATCATTAGTCTTTGATAATGCCAAATATTTTTCTTCTGTGAAATTAACTGAATATGTTATTGAAAGAAACATTAAGGTTAAGTATTAAGCAAATTACTACCCACAAGCGAATGGTTTGGCAAAATCAAATAATAATAACCTCATTAAAATTCTTAAGAAAATTGTCGGCGATCATCAAAGGAATTGAAACCTAACCCTCCTGAATGGTCTTTGGGCTGATAGAGTGACTCTGAAATCATCTATCAATAATTCTCCTTTCTTTTTGGTTCGTGGACAAGAAGCCACCCTGCCTACCCATGCCTTCCTACTTGCATTGCAACTTTCCCAATCTACTCAAGACAAGGCTTGCCCAGTAATCCAAGAAAGATTAAATATGTTGTTAAAGCTGGAAGAAGAAAGGGAAAAAGCTAAAATGAACCTAACCCACTATCAAGAAATAATCAAAAAGTGGTTTGACAAGACATTTGTGGGTAATAAAGATTTTAAGCAAGGAGATCTTGTTCTCAAATGGGACAAAGCTAATGAACTAAAAGGAAAACACACCAAATTTCAGAAGTTATGGTTAGGACCCTATCTTATTCACCAAAAAATAGGTCATTAGAGTTTCATACTCAAAACATTGGAGGGAGATGAGGAGGAGCTCCCTGTCAATGGCCAAATCCTTAAAATATACTTCTCCTGATCACCTATGGTAATATAGCTTTGTACATAGTAGAGTTTTCTTTCTATCCTTTCCCTTTTTCCATTATCATTGCTTCAATCAACCTTCCGTTTACCCCTATTTTTAGATGCACTTGTTTAAATTCTCTTTTTTTTTACACTTTCTCAGTTTAGAATAACTAGTCGTTCACTTCTCCGAACTAACCTTTCTTTTCACAACAGAAACCCAAGGCTATCTAATCGAGTAAATTCCCTTCGATATAAATGCCTTTTTATATTGAAGTGGTCAAGTTGCCCTTGGATCGATATTTATTTAGATAGTTGATGGTCATACAAAAAACATAAACATGTTCACTTGTACCAAGAGGAAGCATCTAATCTATAAACGCAATGTCTTAAGTTGTTGGTAACAATTATATTTAATCATGTGACCACTCTCATGGCATGCCTGTGTTCTACTCAAGTTTACAAAAGGTTCTGCATTCAATGTCTTCAACATAATTCCAGTGGCCCTCCCTTGGATATCCCAAATTATAAACTCATCTATGATACATGTACACAGACCCACGACAATGCATTTCCTACTTAGACTAACACATCAAGATGACTCTCGTATCACCCTGCTTTCTTTTCATTTATATTGCATAAGCAATACATAAATTACATACCTAAAAGGTGGATGCAAGAACACATAAGCATAAGGAATTTGAAAGTGGTACTAAGAGTGTGGGAAGTACAAGTAAACCCATCAGGGCTATGGACACTCGTTGGAAGCGGGGCCATGCTTGTATGATACTGAGGCAACTTCATTGGGGCTATGTACACTCACTGGAAGAGAAGTAGTTCCACGAAAGAGGGATGAGGAAAACACTTCAGTCTATAGACCGTCGATAAAAACTCTTGTGGTTTCACCACTCGTGTTTCCTTGTAGATGTAAGAAATAAGCTCCCATTGACACCCACATGAATTATGCTCTAAGATCACTCGTAACAGGTCACATTCCTGTCTTGTTTTCAGGATAATTGATGTGGGGTCCTTAACTTGTACACTATTTAAAAATGTCCTAAGATAAAATCATACTCTAATGTGTTTGAAGTCACTTTATTTTGGAATAAGAGATAACTGGTTCTCTCTTGTAAAAGTCACCATTTTTTGTGACAACACAATAACCCCACCCAAACTATCAATCTAGGTGGACGTCCACAATACATTTTTTTTTTACAGGGCACTACTTTTCGACTTACCTAGTTGTTCATGCACCTACAAACAAGACCCCTCTCATATAGCTCCCTTCATCTGAGTGAATAGAATCTTCACTGGTTTTAATACCCCTCTACCTGCACATTTGAAACATGGGTACTTAATCTAGGCTCTCTTCCCCTCTCTCATGTAGCCTCATCCTTACTTGTTTCGTCATTGTGCCCTTACCAAATCATCCATACACCTTCACTTGCACATTTCACCGATGACAACACCTCATAACGTTTTTTTCGGGGATAAACAATCCCCTAACATTATCCTCGTTGGATTTCCCATGTTTTATCGACGATGATGTGCTCTTTTCTCTCTCCTCGTCATAACCCAACATACATCACTGAATCGGATCTCAACTGACCGTCAATGTTATTTCTCACTCTAGGCCCACACCTTAGTCATTACATAATACCATATCCACACTTCCACGTGGCATGTTAGTACTGGCTGACCCTTTTCAACGAAAACTTGTCATCGTCGAAAATTTCATAGCACACATACGTCTTCACCTCTAGATTTAGTTGCTGGTGACATTGTCTTGACTTTCTAATGACTACACAAAAAATCATCCTACAGACCCGATTAACCTCTCCATCGTCGACTACCTCACCACCATCGATCTCATGCTTATCCAATACCTTCCCCCCATGATTATCTTAACATCTCATCACTACCATTAAAAAGAAGGTTGGTACCCAACGGTCATATCGATGAATGTTAAAGGGTTCATCACTAAAACTTAAGCAATGCAATTAAGATTAAGTGGCCCATTTACAAGTTATCGTCATCGAAATTTTCCCCATATTATTGTTGACATCTCTTATCAATACCAACTTCCGACAACGATAGCTTTTTGGCGACCCTGTCTTTTAAATCTTCCCGCTCCTCAACGATTATAACTTCCTAACGCATGTGAATGCATTTATTTTAATGTGTACTACCGTGACCTGGTCTAATCTATATCACACCTTATTCATTGATTACACTAGGGTTTGGAGGGAATTTGTAAAGTGTTTATACAACGTCAAGACTCTAAATTTTTCCAGTTGCTCGCTAAGGGGGGTAAACGATGCGTTCATGAATTTTTGTTCTCTCGTTTTGATTAATTATTGTCCCCAGTTTATGAGTGTGTATCATGTAAATCCTTGATTATTACTATTTCTGTCTCTGTAATGAATCCCTGAGTCATTCAATATAACCGATATGAACAAACACGATGGAATGGAACACTACCTCATGTATGTTGAGATTCTAGATGTGTTCTAGAATGAAAGATTCTTGTCTAGTGACCCAGACATCGATACATACAAGAACATTCGAAAAAGTGACATTCATATAGTAGATGCCCGCCTAGAGCTCTTTCCTTACAATGACACTACTAGATGGTGTGTTACATATCTACATAAATATACATGACCAATAATGAATGCTTCAAGTCTCCTGACCGCGTCACTCAAACTAGAATACATCTGAGCTAGATATCAGACCCTAGAACCTATAATATCTTTGGACAAGTTGTTCCTAGACCAATTTGGAGTCGAACATGAAGACTTTGAGACCCTGATGGAAGACTGGTTTTTCGATGAGGAATGACCAGTGGAAAATGGTGAAAGGTATTCCTAGCCCGATACCTTAAAATCCCTTACAGAATGTTGAATACCATGATATGCAAACTTTATGGTGAGGAAACTAACACCCATTTCATCATAGAGTGGTTTCCCATGGCTTACATAGTAGTCTAGAAGGGCGAAGCGTTCAACTAGGTGAGCATCCTTTATTTCAACATCACTAAGCGTATCCAAGATCCCAAAGGTATGAAAAACCATGGATTCTACATGTCCTCTTATCTCATAGATGCTATGTGTGCCACCAATTCATTCCCTACATTTAGTTGGGCTTGGACCCCTGAAAAGTGGCCGATCCATTTGTACTATTTGCAACTATGGGAAGTCAATTGCAAGGAATAGTTTTATAAAATCTATGACTATTTCCTTTCCCCCTTGCACAAGGCCATATTTGGTATTTTACCACACAAGATCTCTCCAGGGGATATGAAAACCCTAAAGCGAATTGGAGACTGGTATATGAAAAAATACTATACTTATGCCAGCATCTACGGGGCCAGAGGACCACAACACGTACTAACCAAATATGTGCCCAATAAGTTATTGGCTAGGGACATATCATACCATACTATGGAGAAAGGGGCCACTGCCTACATATTAGAAAAGAACAAAAGCTATCAGTTGATTTTTTCCCTCCACATAGGCTCATACTCTTTACATAACAAGAAGTAATTCGAAAAGGTTGCAAAAACACTAAAGGAATTATGCCTATGTCTTGGAGAGACCAAATCTCACGACCCCCAAAATGTGGTGTATGAACACATGAAAGCCGTCAGGTTGGCACCATAAATCATGCATGAGGATCAATTCTCAGAAGATGTCTTTCGAGGCACTTTCAGTTTTGAAGAAGCAGTAGAAAGGCTCACCACCGATGCTTCTCAACAACAACTAAGGAAAGAGGAAGAGTAGGACAAAAAACTAAGGCTAGAACAATTCAATGCTCTCCTCCTTAAAGACAAAGAGAAGCTAAAATCAAAAGAGCAGAAAAAGAGGGAGAAAGAAGTTGAACTGATGAGAAAATTTGAAGAAGATGAAGAAAAGTACCACCAAAAAAAAAAGAGGGAAGCCGAGGAGAAACAAGATGCATTGGAATAAATATTCCCCCCTAGGGAAGAATAATACAGGTCAAGGAGAAACAATAAACACTGAACAATCAACATCAACCACACAAGAAAGAGCCTAGGAAAATAAGAAAAAAGATAATATTGACATTCATGATCTTCAAGACAATGGGTTAGAAAGTGACAATGTAATCATCATTGCAAGCCCCGATACTGATTTGGTTGACACCCCGATAGAGGAGCGCACTCCCTTAGCCTCCATCCCAAGGAGTTTATCACTCACTTCTGAAGGACTCGACTTCGAAGGAGCAATAGTCGCTGTTGATGATTACTGCTACAACCACAAGACACGAGCTATTGAGAGGATAAACCCTAAGAGGAAAAGAGGAAAATCCAACATGAGCCAAGAAGCTCCCAAAAAGGAACATCAAATGGAAAGTTGGACCATATTTGAAGGACAATGTGATACAAGCAGCCTCAACACTCAACTCTTTTTCTAATGTGAACATAGTGTCGATCCATGAAGTCGCAAGAGAACTTGATGCTACAAAATCCAAGGTCACTAAGCTGGAGAGGACCTTGGAAGCCATTAAGCAAACGATGGCCAGTGAACATAGAAAGGAAATCCGACAAACAAATAAAATCCACAAAGATGAGATGGAAAGGAAGCTCAAGGCCTAGGAAAAAGTTTTACATGCAAGATTCAATGAAACAACCTCCCTCACCCAAAAGTCCCATTTGAGTGAGATGGAAAAGCTTAAAACCACACACGACCAAGAGGCGACGAGACTCAAAGGAGATTTGGATGAATTGATAACTTTTAATGAAACAAGTGAAAAGGAAATCAGGAAGGTACAACTAGACAACAATCTCTTGAAGAAAGACGTGGAATAAAGCCAAAACCAAACAACCACTCTGGAAACCATAAAATCAAAGGCCAATGAAAAGAATGAACTTCGAGACACACAAAAGGGGTTATTCTATGTGCTTGAAAAAGTACTAATGGCCAGGTTTGATTAGACAAAGTTGAACACGCAAGCGAAAAAAATGCATGAAAAATTCCAAAAATCCCTAGAAGCTTATAGTAGAGTCACAGAATGGAAAGACTCGAAACAAACATTCCCAGAGACCCTGCCGGTATACTCAGATGAATGAAGAATTAGAGATCACCAACTTTTGGATGTAGGGATGGCAACAATTACAAACATCCTAAAAACTCAGAAGCAGATCACTACATCAAGCATAGAGCTATGGAGATAGTCAGGCAATCTTCTCTTACAGTTTGGGATGGACTCGCTGAGGGATATTGATAAGGCTTCATCATCCTAAACAATGGTCAAATACATGGATACCAAAAGAAACCTCTTCCTGAAATATATCAAAGAAATCAATGAAATCAGTGCCGAGGTTATTGAAATAAGACTAATCCATCCCTCCATAATGATCACTGTGACAAAAGATTCCATGCAACGTGTAGAGTAGAACTTTAAGACGAAAGTATCATTCCCATGTGCAAAAGCGAGGCAGACTTGGAAACAACACAACTATTCCGAGTGGATTCCATACTCGAAGACTTCAAAAGCTGGAAGGAATTCATAGATGTGAAATCGCAACCGTCAGAACCCTGTTAATCATCTCCTTGTAACTGAAATTTTGTAGAGCAATCAGTTTACTGTAATTATTTTAATGTCCTAATTGAGAAAGGGAACCGAAGCATCGCTTTGGGATCTTGAGCATTCAGAAGATAAGGAATGTGAAGGGATTCCATAGTCCCTCTATAAATTAGATGAATGAAAAAGGGATCGGGATATTGGTTCTTTTGAAGTGCGACTAGTATTATTACTTTGAAATAAATAAAGAACACGAGGCATTTATGAATATTGTGGTGTCAATGTGTATGAATTTGACTATTCAATTTATGCATGTCTTATTCTATAGTATATGAATGCTGGTTTATGAATTACTTCTGAATTAATGTTCTTATATTTAGAATTTCCATGATTTTTCAATTTGAGTACAATGACCTTATGATTAAGTTAATCAATAAATTATTTTGGTTCTAACTGGTTATGTTGTCAATCCTTCAGATTACTTGCTATATGAATTTGTTCTGTACAAGTAATACAAACGTTATACTGTACTCATTTTTTAGCTTGCTCCTGATCAAGATAGGTGTAATACCCCTTTTTCCCCAACTTGTAATTAATCGTTAATTTGCTAAGGCATGTGAACAATGTAAATGTATTATTGTTTGAATTGCCAATAACTCACTGTGGGGGTGAATCCTTGAAGTACTGGCCATGATATCAATAGAGGAAAGAAATGGAAAAAATATGGAGAAGGTTCATTATGTCAAATGACCCCAAATTTTGCTTTGTTGGGAATAATAAACCTCCTATAGATTCCAAGGAGGAATCAATTAATGAATAAAGGACCCGTGGTTGAACCGTCAACCATCCCTCATGAATGGAAGCATGGTCTAGCTGAAGAATGTCAGCCCGAAGTACCACAGGTTCTTGCAGACCCAGGATGACCCGAGTTTCCTTCTGACAGAAGGAACAAGACAGGAAGGGGAACCTTCCCCAAGGAGGGGTGTGCGTGCAAGGCATGCAGACATATACAAAGAAGAGGAGAGAACGTAGGGCACACTCTAGTTGAGAAGAGGAACTGAAAGCTTGTTACGTTGTTATGGTTACTAGAGAATTTATAGGAGAACATGACTCGAACAGAAGACTGCGATGTTGATGTTGAGGAAGCATTTGATAAACCTCACAAAGGCGGTGACAGAGATAGAGAACCTTTGAGAGAGTTGCCGAAAGGTTCCCTAGTGATATCATGGCTTGGCACGGGGGTGGCCAGAGCACTAAGAATGAATGCCTTTGAGCCTATGGTTGGGTGGAAGGGAGAACACTCACAGTCAGTCGGTTGGTGATCAATTGTAATAGATAAGTATTTTTATGCCTTGTATACTAGAATTGAATTGCATGAATTGATTATCTGTAAATGTGATAACTGGTGCCCTAAGTGGAATAGATGATAATGGTGTTTAATGTCCTTCTGTAAACTATTGTGCTTAATTGGTTGTAAGGAAATAATCTTGGCCTCTGAGCCGGTCGGAAGAACCCTCGAGGTGTTTTCCCCATGGAGTTACCTCATAGTTCTAGAGTTGGATCAGACTTTTGGGGGCTGCCACAGTCTCGTTAATTCCACGAGATTACCCCACCCTATTTCAGAACTTAAATATCTGCAAATTAGGAGGGCACTTCCTTCAAACTAGTAGCCTAAGAGACCATAGGCTCGCGCCCATGGCCTTAACCAAATCTCGGCTAAGAGTATAGATTATAGCTTGAGATTCATCATAGTGTCCATATAACGAGGGTCTGGGAATCCTACGCTAGTACGAAGGGAGCTATATCTTAATGGCTTCATAGCTCCGCGAGCTTGAAGCTTTGGGATGTTAAACTTCATAATTGCCAAACCCCCAAAAGTCACGAAGTAATGTGGACGGTGGTTCTATGGATCCTTCGGGATCCCTCTCGACCATCTGATCCCGGGGACTCCATTGAGAGCCCCTCTTAACTATTCGATCATCTAGAGGAGGGACCCATGTACGATACTTCGACGAAGTCCTACTTTGGGAGAATGGAGCGACCGTAGAGTCGAAACCCCCGAAGGCCGGAGCTGTGAAGTAATGTGAACTATGGATCTAAGGATACTTTAGAACCCTTCTCGACCATCAGATCGAGCCTAATGAAAACATGGCGTCAAGTACTTCGACATAGTCCTACTCTGATAATTTTAACCTGTGAGTGAAAGAGAATATCGCTGGAGTGCCGAAGGCCGGAGTGATGTATCATATTAACGTCACCTAAGATGACGTGGACTCATTATAGGTGTAAGACGTGTTACCCCAATTTGTGGTTTTAAGAGACCCTAGGTTTCAATGGAACTGGACATGTGGCACCAATTTATCAGGCCATGTGTCCCCCTGTCTCTGCCAATTGTCATATTTTGGGCCTAGGCCATGATCAACTCGGTGTTTACCACTTTGGGAGCAATACGAAATTTACATGACCAAAATCCCAAGTACCGAAGTCACGAAGAGACGAGGGCCGTCGATCTGAAGGAGCTTTGGGACCACTCATGACTGTTGGGTCTACTCGTTGGTCAATTCGACTTTGACCTACTCTGGGAGCAAGGCGACGGTTACACCATGAAACCCCCAAATGCCAAAGTGGTGACCTGATGGAGGCCATAGAGCCCAAGGTATACGTGGACACTTATTGACTGTGAGATCAGAGGGTTGGGAAGGCTATCATTCTGAGGCGACATGGCACGCTGACGTCACCCAGGGTGACATGGAATCACGCATGAGTGCCACATTTCACCTCGATTTGCATGTTTCGCAGGTCCCATGTTCCTAGAAGAGCATGACACATGTCACACCTGCCAAGGACACGTGTCACCCCGGGCCTTTGTCACGTGTATTTCCCCTAGCGCACAAATGTTTGGAAAAATATTAGTGGAGCACCTGAATGACGAATTAACAATGTGATAGAAGATGTAGAACTATAGATCTAAGTGGATAAACCCTGACTGTCATATCTAGGCTATGGTCAACCTGACGCTGACCGAGACTTCGAGAGGCCAGGACTTCGGGACTTCGGAGGATTTGGGGCATAGTATTATATAAAGAGACTGAAAGGCCCGAAGGCAGAGCCATGTGGCAAGTTTATGGGACTTCAGGAGTTTGGGACTCTGAGAGGTCTCGTGCGTAGACAAAGAAGTGGCGCTCATTGTCGAAGCACCGAATGCCAGATATTCCTTAGGCGTATGCATTAACATGGAGGGAGATCAACCATCGGATTATGGATGGTTGGATTTACACCATAGATTTAGGAGTGCTGGAAGCTCTGGGATCTCGGAGAAATCAGGATGATACGTATGAGATATACCCACACTGTGTGGCCCTTGACCAATAAACGTCCGAAGAACTTGGGAAGGACATATCTTCCAGTCCGGAGCTCGGTTTTGAGCGTGAAGACAGTGGTTGGAGAGATCGGGATGAGAAGAATGTGATAGAGACCTTGAAAAGAGGGTTTGATTGATTAAGGAAAAACAAAATTATGATGCCCCACGCCTTAAAAGAGTATTTAGGGGTCGGATGTGTTACAATAGGTTAGTTTAAAGTAGATTAAGAGTTGGATATTAGGATTGTCATTCATCTTAGCTTAGAACTAGTTAGTTAGGATTGTGATTTTTAATTTATCTGAGAACCTTTGGTTCTCAGATTCATATTTAGTTAGCATATTTTTTAGATTGGTTACTAGGCCAAAATCTGGTCAGAAATGCTATCCAAAACGAGAGTGGGTCTAATTGGGACCTTCCATCAGGTGTTTTCACTTATCTTATTGAACAGGTCATCCCGGTCTATTAACACTTGGGTCTATGGTAAACCTTGTTATAGTGGGATATATGTGGTATTGATTCTTCAGGTGTAAATAAATGGTGAGAGGTTTGAAAATAAATATCAAGAAATTTAGTGGGAAATATTTTGAGTCGTGGGAGCTCAATTTGGAAGATCTTTCGGTGGACAAAGAACAAGTGATCACTGTGGATCCAAGTATTCTACCTACAAAAACGTCAACATAAGACTGAGAAAAGTTGTATCGGAAGGTGAAGAGCACAATTCGATTATGTCTCTCAGATTCAATATTATTGATTGTCTCAGGGGAAGCTTCAACCAAGGAATTATGGGATAAGTTAGGGGCTTTGTAACAGTCAAATTCCCCGGTAAAAAATCTATCCCTACGAAAGAAGTTGTACAATCTGAGGATGAAATATGGAGACTCAATGATAGAGAATATGAACACCTTCAATACTGTGGTAAGTCAACTATTATCTGTTGATATTAAGATTTTTGATGAAGATAAGTGTATTACTTTATTGTGATCTTTACCATACTTGTGGGATAGTCTGGTTGTAGCCATAGGTAGTAATACAACTACTTTAAGTTTCAATTATGTGGTCTCATCCTTGTTGTCATAGAAGATGAGGCGAAAGAACATGGAAGGATGGAGCACAAATGCGTTATTTGCAAGAGGATGCTCCCAGGAAAGAAATAGATCTAAGTCCTCGAGTGGGAGATCCAAATATAAGGGTCTATCTAAATCTCCTAGAAAGTTTGTAAAGGTATGTCAGAGATGTGGAAAAGAAGGGCACTACAAGAAGAAATGTAGATCCAAAAGTGTTGAGAGAGGGAAGGGATCTGAAGATGCTCCTTCTACAGAAGAAAATATATCCATGGAAGAAGGAGGGGATGTGTACTTGGCTTATTCAAGAACACATGCATATCATGAGGCATGGTTGGTTGAATTAGGTGCAACCTTTCATATGACTCTTCAGATGGAGTGGTTTTGCAAATATGAAAGGTACGATGGAGGTGATGTTTTACTAGGTGATGACTCGACAACCAAAATCATAGGATGAGGAAAATTCAAGTTGAAGCTCATGTATGGAAGGATTAGAATACTTCTTGATATTCTATACATCCCAGGATTGGTTAGAAATTTGATTTCTGTAAACAAAATGGATGATGCATGGGTAAAAATAATGTTTGAGAAAGAAACTTGCAGGATGGTTCGAGGGACAATGGTGTTGTTGAAGGGAGTTCGGATCGGAACTCTTTATAAGCTACATGGAAGCACTATTAGTGATGGGTGCAATAATTCCTTTTTTCCTGAGATTGGAGTTGAACAAAAAAAAGATCCTACAGTCTCTGGAGAAAATACTATGTTGTGGCATCAAAGACTAGGGCATATAGGAGAGAAGGGACTTCGACTACTACACCGTAAAGGCATGGTTGAAGGTATGTCTAATTGATCTCTGGATTTTGATTTCTTTGAACATTGTGTATATGGGAAGCAAAACCAAGTAAGATACCCCTCTCGTGCATCGAGGCCAAAGAGAATTTTATAGTAGCTACATAGTGATGTGTTTGGACCCGTGTCAGTTCCATCAACATAAAAATATGTGTACTATGTCTTATTTATAATAATTTCTCAAGGACTACATGGATATATTTCCTTAGGAAGAAATCTGAAGTCTTCAACAAGTCTAAAGAGTTGAAGGCTCTTGTGGAGAATCCAACAAAGAAAATAATTAAGGTGCTAAGGATAGATAATGGTGGAGAGTTCCATGGAAATGAACTCGAATTATTCTGTAAGAAGTGTGGTGTACCAAGGGAGAAGACTACTCCATATACACGTCAACAAAATGGAGTTGTAGAAAGGATGAACATGACGCTGATGGAAAAATCAAGGTGCATGCTTAGTGGTGTCGGGCTAGAACAAAAATTCTGGGCAGAGGTAGTGAGTACTGCATGTTCGCTGGTCAATCGATCAACCTCATCAGTAGTGGATGACAATAATTTGTTGAATACAATATTGTCATCGATGTCAAAGGCAAGTAAGTATTTAAATATAAATGTGAATTTAATAAATACAAAAGTGGAAAAGTTAAGTGGAAGTGGATTTTAAGTAAAAGGGGAGTAAAGTGGATGGTAAGTAAATATTCAAATATAAATGTGACTTTAATAAATGCAAAATTGGAAAAGTGGAGTAAACATGAAAGTGGATTAAAAAAAGGGTAATATTGAAAGTGGAGTTTACGAAAAAGTGGAGTAAACATGAAAATGGATTAAAAAAGGTAAAAGTGAAAGTGCACATGGTATTAAAAACCAAGCTGGTATTTTACCCATGGCAGGTTAAAAATTAATTAAAAATAAAAAGGGTGGAAATTAATTATTATTTAGTAAAACTTACGACTTTTCAAAGTGAACATGACTTTTCATGTAAAGCTTATGGTAAAGTATAAATGAAGAAGAGGTGTACGAGAAATAAAGTGTCTATGAGTGAAAATGTGATATTCTTATGCATACCAATTGAGGAGTGACAATCGAATGTCATTCAAGAAGTAATGATTAAATATTAGCGAGTGTTGAACAAATATTGTGAAATAAAAAGGAGCGAGTGCTAAGCAGATCTTCTGAAACAAAAAGGAGCGAGAGCTGAGCAGATCTTCTGAAAGCAGAAGAAGTGAGCACTAAGAATATCTAGTAAAAGAAAAATAAGTGAGTGATGTGGAGAAAGTAGAAGTAGAAAGCACAATGCAGATTTGGAAAAAGAAAAAGGAGTGAGTGATCTGGGAAAAGCAGAAGAAGCGAGTACAATGCATATTTGGAAAAAAAAGAAGTAACGAGCGTAGAGGGGATCAATGTCTCCTGTAGGTCAGTGATTACAAAAAATAAAGGGGATGATTGTCTCCCGTAGATCGATGCCTACAAACAACAGAGGGGATCAATGTTTCCTGTAGTTTGGTGCCTACGAACAACAGAGGGGATCGATGTCTCCTAT
>JASDQU010508746.1:0-14118 GCA_032191745.1 Picea mariana | reverse complement strand
AGTATAAGTGTGTGCTCAACAGAATCCACATGAGGTATGGACTGGTAAGAATCCCTCTCTCACACATATCAAGGTATTTGGATGTGATGACTATGTTCAAATTCCAAAGAAAAACAAAAGTAAGCTAGATAAAAATGATGAAAATTAAGCTAGATAAAAAGGATGAAAAGTGTAACTTTATTGGGTATAAAGATAGTTTGGAAGGTTATAAGCTTTTGAACCCCAAAACTAAGAAGGTAGTGTATAGCTGAGATGTGGTATTTAGAGAAATCAAAGATGTTTTCAAACAAGAAGTCCTACCAAGGAAGGAAGAACCAGAGAAAATAGAGTTTGAGTTGAAGGATGATGAATCAAACTCTACAAAATAACAAGAATTAGAAGAAGAAGATACTCATACTCCAGTATTGAGGAGATTGGTTTGGGAAAGAAGGAAACAAAAAAGGCATAATCCACCTGATTTTCGTTCAAATTTTGTTTTGTCTATTAGTGATGATGATCCTAGAATTGTTAGGGAGGCAATGGATTTGCATGATGGAAAACTATGGAAAAATCCCATGGTAGAAGAAATGTCAATCTTGGACAAGAATGAGGCTTTGGTTCTAGTGGAGTAGCCGACTGTAAGAAATCCCATTGGAAGCAAATGGGTGTTTAAGAATAAGTTGAATGCAAAAGGCAAAGTGGAGAAATATAAAGCTCAGTTAGTAGAAAAAGGTTATTCCCAGGTAGAGGAAATTGACGTTGGTGAAGGGAAATAAAGAGCTGGTATGCAAGATGAAAAAAGTCCCTGTATGGGTTAAAGAAATCAACAAGGACGTGGTATCAAAAATTTGATACTTATATGTTGGGACTTGGATTTACAAGGAGAAAGGAATATCACTGCGTGTATTTCAAATTAATCGGTGAACATCTTATTTATTTGGTCGTCTATGTTGATGATATGTTGCTGATAGGAAACAATAAGGAGATTATCCAGGATGTGAAAACTCAATTGTCCTCCAAATTTGACATGAAGGATATTGGTGCTATAAATTTCATTTTGGTCATGGAAATTAAAAGAGATCGAGCATATATTGTTAATAATGATGGTGTAGAGGATCTTAAAATCGATATCCCTTCTGAGGTCTCTGCAATGTTTTCCACCTTGTACTGCACTGCTGAACCAGTAATGGAAGTCCCCACTCAAGGAGGAGCCACCCTCACCTTGCGCAATGTGGTGGCCGACAGTAGCCAACCGCCTCTTCAACCAACAACCACATTTTTTACCCATAATTCACCCATCCCAGTGGAAAAAAAACAAGCAAAGGAGGCTTCAAAAAGCTCGGAAACACTCCCAGCTCAGAATCAACTGAACTTGAATGTTGAGAAGAAAATCCCGTCGACCTGTATCCCGCTATCAGAGGAAATCCCATAGTACAAAATCCTTTCTCCTCTCCTAGGTTAGGATATTCAATATATGCAAGACCACACACACAAATACAAATTTATGGGCCTTTGGCCATAAAAAGAGCGTTGTTATGGTGGATCAAAACCATATGGAAGCCAAAATGTGACATCTCCCTCAAGTTGGTTTCAAAAGGATTCTTCACAACACTTTTTAACCTAGTTGAAGACCGAGAACGTGTATTCCAAGGTGATCCTTATTTATTTAACTCAACCAGTCTATACATGCATATATGGAAATAAAACTTTATCCCGGAAAAGGAAGATTTCATAGCTGCTCCAGTCTAGATCATAATATACTCGCTTCCGCAGGAGTACTAGAGCTCGAAAATTCTGGAAGGTACTAGAAATAACCTAGGATCCTTTGTACAGATAGCAGAGGCTACCCTTCAAGGTTAATATACTTCCTATGCCCAGATATGTGTCTACCTTAATGTATCCAAAGCTTTGCCAACATCAATTTTCCTTAGATACATGGATGTAGATTGGATCCAAAACTTAGATTATGAGCACATTCCCTTCACATGTAGAAAATGCCATGCTCATAGGAATGTTTTCAAAGATTACCCTCATAATAGGAAACCAGATCCCCCCAAATCTCAATCGGAAAAGGATGATGCAGGATTTGAAAAAGTTCCAGCAAATCTCAAGGCCCAAAAGAAATCTCCCACACAGCCTAACCCCAAAGGCCCTTGCACAAGCAATAACTTTGAATCACTAGTTACTCTCCCTGATCAAGAAACCCCCAACACCATTCCCTCTGTTAAGACTTAGCTAAGCTCCTCCCTATGTCAAGACAAAAACCCTTCAACTACTCAAGTACCCATTATCCCAATCTTGGCCCCTTTGACACATGACCGAGATGCTTCCATGGTACCAATTGAATCACTAAAGACATAGCTGGATGATCTAGAAGACATGGACCTCAAGGATCTTGACCTGCAAGGCATAGTGGCTGCATGCGAAAGGAAAGAGGAACACTCAATACGAGACCAACAAATTAGGCTATTGCAAAGCACTTTGATAAAATCAAGAAACAAGGAGAAAGGGAAATCCACTCAAAAAGGTAAGCACTCTATATTGTCTTCTCTGGGAATCAAGATTTCAACGAGTAAATAAATGATTAAGGTTCCAAAATATGTCAAAAAAAGAGGATGACCCTCCAACAAGAAATATTACAAGAATTAGGAGAACTTCTTCTAAATTCGGGAAGAATCAAGAGTATGGTGGAGAAATTCGCATCCCGCCCCCAACCTTCCCAATGAAAATTATCTCATGGAATGCAAGAGGCCTTAACAACTCGAGAAAAAAAATGTGTATGAAGACCTTGATCAAATGAAAAACCCTCTGTAATGATGATACAAAAAAAAAATGTAGCTCCATAACCATGGAAAAATTGGCCACCAAGTTCTGGAGAGGTTGTAATGCTATAGTTGTAGACACCAAAGGGGCATCATAAGGACTAGCCATCCTATGGAACCCCAAAAAAATCTTCTCATCTCATTTTTTCACAACCCGCCGTACAATCTTAGCCAAATTCCAACTCATAGGATCTGGGCAAAATAGATACACCACCAATGTCTACGGACGCCAAACCCCACAAGACAAATTATCCTTTCTGCAGTCCCTCTATCCGATTTTTCCCCTCATTGAAGAACAACCCTGACTCTTAGGAGGAGACTTCAATATCATAACGTCTCTCTTAGAAAAAAGTGGAGGTCTCATCTGTCTAGACTAGGACTCAGTGAGATTCAAAGAAACCACTAGTGACCTTGGTTTGGTTGACTAGGAAACTACCAATGGAATATTCACTTGGAGTAACCACCACACATGCCAACACCAAATAACTTCCCGTATGGACCACTTTCTCATCTCTAAATCCATGCTTCTAATAAATTATACAATCGAAGCTACCATCCTACCATATCACGGGTCATACCATTTACCCATTCACCTCCACATTGACATTCAAGCTATCCCCAAAAATCGTCCTTTCCACTTCAAATCCTTCTCGCTGACATATCCTTCTTTCCACTATAACTTTCCCTCCTGGTGGAAGAAAACGACAGGCAATTCAGGATCCCTAATGCTCATATTCCAATTTGGAAATAAATTTAAAGCAAGAAAAGAACTTCAAGAAAGAATGAAAAAAACTCAACAATTGATGATTACTTTAGGCCGCACCTAGAATCTAGTAGAGGAGGAAGCCTCTCTCATGGTCCAAATATAAACTAGAGAAAATCAAGAAGAAATTCTTTGGAGATAGAAATGAAGATTCCTTTGGCTAAAGGAAGGTGAGAGAAACTCAAAGTTTTTCCACAACTCAATGATCCAATGAAGACATTAGAATATAATCATCACTCTGAGAGACAACCAAAGTAACAAGGTTAGAAATCACCAAGAAATTCAATCAAAACTACTTCAATATTATGTAGAACTCTAATGCAAGAACCTTGGTCAAATAGAAAGGAAGCACTCAGAAAGATAAGCAAGCATATTCCAAAAATACTCAATGAAGATCATAATGAAGCCTTGATGAGGCAAATTACTATGGAGTAGGTGGAGAAAGTGATATGGGATATGCCTAAAGTAAAATCACCCGAATATGATGGATTCACAGTGGACTTTTATCAAGCTTGCTAGCCAGTAATACATAATGAAGTCTTGGAAGTGGTGGAAGACTCCCAAAAATTAAAAAACGTCCTCCCAACCTTCAACGCTACTTTCCTCACCCTCATTCCTAAAGAAGATAAGGTAGAGAACCCCAACAAATTCTACCTGATAGCACTCTACAATGTTATCTACAAGATCATCTCCAAAATAATTTCTAATAGACTAAAACCCCTCATCCCCTCTTTAATCTCTCGAGACCATACATGTTTTTTAGAAGGAATACAAATCCTAGACAACATAATCCTAACTCATGACCTAATCCACTCCCTTCACACCTCCAAGAAACGATGAATTCGTATTAAACTAGAACTTTCAAAAGCTTATGATAACTTGAACTGGAATTATATCTTCGACATCCTGTCCACCTTCGACTTCAGTGAGAATTGGATTCTGTGGATAAAATCTCTAATTTCTACGACCTTCTTTTCTATCTTGGTTAATGGATCCCTCTCCCTTACCTTCTCACCATCCAAAGGCATTTGTCAGGGAGACCCCCTCTCACCCTTCCTCTTAATTATGACGGAAGAAGGTTTGAGAAGGGATATTAAGGCATAAGTGGCACAAGGGAATTGGAAGAGACTCTCTCTTCATGGAGAAGAAACTCCAGCTACACACCAACCATTTGTGTACGACACAATGTTAATGGCTACTCCAATATTGAAAGAATCGCTTATAATAAAGAAATATCTTCATGACTTCTCAAAAGCGTTAGGAGTGGGAATCAATGAAGAAAAATCCCAACTCTTCTTCTTCAACACTCCCCAGCCAATACAACGTCACTTAACATGAATCTTAGGTTTTCAACGCAACAAGATGCCATCAAAATATCTGGGGGTCCCCCTAACTCAGAACCCATTAAAGAAGAAAGTATCGGAATACCTTCTCGAAAGCATGGAAAAAAAACTGGATAACCGGTCCTTCTACTCTCTTAACATAACAAGTAGACTCATTCTCATCAAGTTGGTCCTCCAAGAGATGCCTATCTACCGTCTTTTAGTCATAGCAACCCAAAATATATCCTAAAAGCCATCCAAAATCTTCACAATTTTTTTTTATGGGGGAGTTTTAAGAACCAAAAGAAATGGGCTTTAGTCGCATGGAAAACTGTTTGTCTTCCCAAATCAAAAGGAAGTCTCAGTTTGAGGGATCCATAAATTCTTAGCCAATCCATTGGAGCTAAGATATGGTGGCGTTGGATAACCAAACCACAGACTCAATGGGATGAGTTTTGGAAAAATAAATACGCCCAAAATCAACAAGTTAGTCAGTTTATCATAATGAAGAACACCCCAATGGGTTCTAGCCTTTGGAACTTAGCCTAGAAAAATCATCACTTAATCCAAAAAAAATTCTTTTGGGAAATAAAAAGTGGCAAGGAAGCTCTTTTCTGGAAGGACGCATGGTAACAACTCCCCCAATGAACATACCAACCTTTGATTCTCAGCCTGCAATATGAAATGACAGAACAAAACAACACCAGGGTGGCTCACTATTAGACAACAGAAACAAACCCTAGCCACTAGAGAAAATGTCTCCCCCCTCACCTATGGTCTAGAGCTTTAGAAAACAACACTTTGGAAGGTTTTATGAGGACCTCAACAAAAGGAGAATACGCTACTCCGAACAACAAGACTTCTTGAGATGGGGTACCTCAACTTCAAGAAAATTCTCAACCAAATAATCTTATGAGATTGTATCCAAGCACACTAAACACCCACAAGATCAATTTTGGAACAATCTCTAGAACCAAAACCTTTGGCCGAAAGTCTCGACCTTCCCATGGTTTCTATCTCTAAACAAAGCTCTTACATGGGACAATCTTTGCAAACAGGGCGTCATGGGTCCCTCTCGATGCCCTCTCAACACTTGTAAATATACAAAATGCTTGTGGACCTTCTCAGAGATTCTATTTCACTACTCAGGACGCATCAGACACTCCATTCGAGCCACCTTATAACTATGGCCCTCCTCAATAACTCATAATTTTATAGTCAATAGGGCTTGGAACCTCTTACCTGGCTTTCTTACTTGGGAAGCCTGGAAAGAGAGAAACTGTAGGATATTCAAGCTTCAATCCCTCCCTGCGACATATCTATGGAACAAGGTCATCATTTTAGTTCAGGAAACTATTTTGGCTCAACCCTAGAAGGAAGAGGAATTGAAAGATAGACTGTTTGAGATTTCTATAATCCAAGCCCTTAACCTCAAAGCCAACCACGCTACCTTTAGCCAAAGCTCCATCTCTGCCTATCCAGATTTGGCTTCCCAGTGGAACTCTCCCCCATAAATATTCATCAAGATAAACTTTGATGGGGCCTATAAAGGAAACTCGAGACTCACAAGGTATAGGGGAGTCTTTCAAAATAGCCAAGGCAACATTTTGATACTTATGGGGGAACGATGGGGATGAATACCCACAATGTAGTGGAACTCTAGACTTTGGAGGAAGGTATTTGTATAACCTCGGTTGAGGGTTAATACAAGCTCATCATATAAGGAGAGTCCCAAATAATAATCAACATACTCAAGAGTTTGCAACATGGATGTCCAATCCTGAAAATCTTAAAAAGATGGAGACTGGAATCCAACCTGGAGACAATTTAGCAAACTATAGCCTCAATTCTTGTGATCATTCCCAGCCATGTTCGACGCTCTGCCAATAAGGTGGTGGATTTGATTGCAAATGAAATCTTAAGAACATTATAAGATGCGAGGGATAAGCACTGGAACCCCATAGAGGATGAGGGTTTCTCCTCGATGTGTACTACAATAGCAAGACAAGAACATCCTCTCCTGGAGACCGAGCTTGGGAATAAAACAAGAGAGAGTCCATTTTCCCAGGAAGAAAGAGAAAACATCAACACAAAATCCTATTCAAGGGCAAGTATAGGCTGCATGGAGGGTAATCATGGTATTTACCCAACTCTGGTAAGGAGGGACCCACTAGGAAAGAGGATTATTGTCAAGTTGGTGGAGTAGACACCCCTTCTACCCACCTCAGGTATTACAGCCCAACTAGAATTCAACTTCAACAATCAAGGAAGGCATCCTACCCCGCAATTCAAGCAATGAGTAGCTTAATAGGCTTCACATGACTCCCATCAAGAATTTTGGATCACTCTTCCTCAGATGGGGTGCTTGGGAAGTGAGTGGAAGGGAGATATTCCCATGAGGAAAACAGGTGGTATATTAATGACACAACTCCCCAGAATGAAGACCTTGCTAAGCGAACCTTTCCTCTAGTGTGTGGCCAACACTATCATGTATGAGCTCCGACACGATCAGACGGTGGAAGCCAGAGAGACAAAAATCCCTGGAATATCTCTAACCACAAGGAAAACCAATGATAAGACCCCTCTACAGATGGACAACTACAATATTTAACGTAGAGTGATCCTCTTGAGAGGCAAGGGGGGGATAACCATATGGCCTCACATGAGTATTCGCTCCATCTAAGCCGAACGGACAAGGATTAGTTCCAAGTGGACTAGACCATCTCTACCCCAATTCTAGCTATCACTCAACGACAAGACACTAGTGCCAACACCTTGTATCAATAATTAATGCAAGGACTTCCTACCGAGGGAGTCGAGGTCAACAAAAAAAGGATCTCCCATGCATCTTTGGATATTGGAGGGATTCTAAGGCATAGCCAGTAAGGTCGAGGGGAAGTAGATCTAAATTCAAGTTATGATTTGTCCTCTTAATGTCTAGACTCACTCTTGCCTCTTTGATTTCTACCTCTATGTTGAGCTCCACTTTCCAATTGAGAAACAAGACCCTTAGAGAATTTTTGATGCCTTCTCTATAACTTGGAAGTTTAGTTCAGGACTTCAGGTCCCCCTTTGGTGACAGTGAGTGTCCCTCCATCTTGTATCACCCTTCACTCCACACCCTCATCCGAGATACCATGGCTCCTAGGCACGACTATCCTCCTAGATACAGATGCAGATCTGGAACCCATGGCACTTCCTCATCTAGGCATCATGAAGAGGGATKTCCAGAATCCATAGTACAATAGGAGGCATGCAATGCAACCATAAATTATGATTCAAATACTCCTCATCGTTTCCAAAGAACTCTAGATGAAATTGAGGACATAGTCAGTTTGGAAAGGGAAATGACTACGGACTYAGAAGTAGATGACACCGCAATCCAGAGAGACAAAAATCCMTGGAATATCTCTAACCRCAAGGAAAACYGATGATAAGACCCCTCTACAGATGGACRACTACAATATTTAACGTAGAGTGATCCTCTTGAGACGCAAGGCGGGGATAACCATATGGCCTCACATGAGTATTCCCTCCATCTAAGCCGAACGGACAAGGATTAGTYCCAAGTGGACTCGACCATCTCTACCCCAATTCTAGCTATCACTCAACGACAAGACACTAGTGCCAACACCTTGTATCAATAATTAATGCAAGGACTTCCTACCGAGGGAGTCGAGGTCAACAAAAAAAGGATCTCCCATGCATCTTCGGATATTGGAGGGATTCTAAGGCATAGCCAGTAAGGCCTAGGGGAAGTAGATATAAATTCAAGTTATGATTTGTCCTCTTAATGTCTAGACTCACTCTTGCCTCTTTGATTTCTACCTCTATGTTGAGCTCCACTTTCCAATTGAGAAACAAGACCCTTAGAGAATTTTTGATGCCTTCTCTATAACTTGGAAGTTTAGTTCAGGACTTCAGGTCCCCCTTCGGTGACAGTGAGTGTCCCTCCATCTTGTATCACCCTTCACTCCACACCCTCATCCGAGATACCATGGCTCCTAGGCACGACTATCCTCCTAGATACAGATGCAGATCTGGAACCCATGGCACTTCCTCATCTAGGCATCATGAAGAGGGATTTCCAGAATCCATAGTACAATAGGAGGCATGCAATGCAACCATAAATTATGATTCAAATACTCCTCATCGTTTCCAAAGAACTCTAGATGAAATTGAGGACATAGTCAGTTTGGAAAGGGAAATGACTACGGACTTAGAAGTAGATGACACCGCAATCCAGAGAGACAAAAATCCCTGGAATATCTCTAACCGCAAGGAAAACTGATGATAAGACCCCTCTACAGATGGACGACTACAATATTTAACGTAGAGTGATCCTCTTGAGACGCAAGGCGGGGATAACCATATGGCCTCACATGAGTATTCCCTCCATCTAAGCCGAACGGACAAGGATTAGTTCCAAGTGGACTCGACCATCTCTACCCCAATTCTAGCTATCACTCAACGACAAGACACTAGTGCCAACACCTTGTATCAATAATTAATGCAAGGACTTCCTACCGAGGGAGTCGAGGTCAACAAAAAAAGGATCTCCCATGCATCTTCGGATATTGGAGGGATTCTAAGGCATAGCCAGTAAGGCCGAGGGGAAGTAGCTCTAAATTCAAGTTATGATTTGTCCTCTTAATGTCTAGACTCACTCTTGCCTCTTTGATTTCTACCTCTATGTTGAGCTCCACTTTCCAATTGAGAAACAAGACCCTTAGAGAATTTTTGATGCCTTCTCTATAACTTGGAAGTTTAGTTCAGGACTTCAGGTCCCCCTCCGGTGACAGTGAGTGTCCCTCCATCTTTTATCACCCTTCACTCCACACCCTCATCCGAGATACCATGGCTCCTAGGCACGACTATCCTCTTAGATACAGATGCAGATCTGGAACCCATGGCAGTTCCTCATCTAGGCATCATGAAGAGGGATGTCCAGAATCCATAGTACAATAGGAGGCATGCAATGCAACCATAAATTATGATTCAAATACTCCTCATCGTTTCCAAAGAACTCTAGATGAAATTGAGGACATAGTCAGTTTGGAAAGGGAAATGACTACGGACTCAGAAGTAGATGACACTGCAATCCATTGGGTCCCAGATGTTGGTCATACAAGAGGTAGGGACACCCGTTTCTTTAGGATCGTTGAATTATATTGGAAAATAAATACCTTTATGGGGAAAATGCTCTAAACAAGGGAAGATGCACAAAATATAGTTCAGCTTCACCTTGATGATATCCACTTGATGGTCAGAGAGATCCTTGCCCACATCCTGCCGACACACCGAAATCAACCTCCTCCCCCAATATATCATCACCAACAAGCTGGGCTCAACGAAGAACAACATGAAAATCGTTTGGCCTCCTCAGCGGGTCCCCCGACCCCATGAATAGTTAACACATTTTTTGGGACACAATTACCCTTGGTATCATTCATTTCATTCTTTCACTTTTGAATATCATGTTCACGTGTTTCATCATCAATGAAAACATCTCTGAGAGTAGCTTCATTGGTGATAAAATCCAATGTCGTGAATCATCATTGAACACTCTCTAGTTTGTAATATTGTTTGGTATTAATGTCCTGAAAATAAGGTCAACTCTAAATCCATTGTGCAATGGGGTGAATCTAGATTATGCATTAGTTAATATTATTGGCAACAACATTTTGGGATCAAGGAATGTAAGTAATATTAAGTGCATCAAGCGAATTTATTAATCTTCATACCTCTTGTTGGCAGCCTCTGATACGAGGGGATAGATAGTGTACATAATTCTTAATTTGTATGACAATTATTTCAGAATCACCAAAAAATTTCAAACATCTTATGTTAAGGTATATGGATTTATTCAAACCTCGAACCAAGGATTTGTATTGAACCATGTTGTTGATGCATTCAATTTATAAATGGAAATAAATCAATCTTTTGCATTTCATTGGATCAATTTAAATGCATGCTGCCTCGGCTCCCTCTTGTGACCTGTTGCTATCAAAGAAAAAATTCCAAATGTTAGTCTCTAAAACTAAGTTAGTTGAACTGATGCTAGTTGTTTCTACTATATTAAAATCATTTTCATCAGTCCACTTGCAGTGAAGGAGTTCAAACTATTTTTGTAGTTGTAATGATTATGGCGAAGTTGCATAACAACCACAGTAGGTCTCTAAAAAATAGTTACCCAATACTAAATGTGCAAAGTTGATAAGTTCATTCTTACCTTCTAGCTCTATAATAGTATGCTTCAAATGGGCTTCACTATCTATCTTTATTTGATTTGTCTTTCCCTTGTATGGTAACCATAGATGAGACAAATCAATTGAGAAATAACCATGTAACTTTTGAGACCAATCTCTACTAAAAAAACATATATGCTTCTAGGATGCTCACTACTACAATTTCAATTACTTGGAAGACTCTAGAATCTAAATATAATCTAATCATGGCATCCTTTAGTTCACCCATAGCCTTGACATCAAATCTTTATAATTGAATGGTTCGAGCAGTGTACTTTGTAGGTACAAAATTAATATTTTGGCAGACAAAATAAGGCATGACATTAAAAGAGGTGCATGAGTCCACCAAAGAAATGCGCACACTAAAATTGAAGATTTCAAAGGTTAAGAGGAAAGGTGGAGTCTGAGATTTAGAATGCATCCTTATGTTGGATGCATTAATAGTGGAATTTAACACATTTTTGTTCTCTTTTTTAGATTTAGCATTTTTGGAGCTAGTGTCCATAGTTGTTTTTGTATTTTGTTGAGAGGGAAGGGATTTGAATGTGTTACTAATTAAATATCTCTACAAAGGAAGAGTATAGATGTCTTATAATGAAATGTTTTCTTTGGTATTCTTCATATCCTTTATGACATTGTATTCCATTGATTGAACAATTGAATTCACTATGGTTTTGGTTGGTTGAAAAGTACTTGGTGTAGTTTTGGGCTGAGATGCACTGTTTTGTTTCTAAGTTGTAGAAGGGGTGTGACTTTCCTAGGAGTAGAAACTAATTTGGGAGGGATAGTGGTGTCAGACATAGGTTCCTTACTTACTAGATTGTAACTTTTTGGGGTAGTCTGAGTGGCTTTTGAATCTTCTACTGATATCTCCCCAACTGTCTCACCATCAGAATCCAATGACTAGTCCTAAAGGAACATGACATATTCTTTAGTGTTATTTCCCTCTTTGGTTTCTTCTTCAGCCATTGTTTCTTGGGGTTGTTCATAAGCAAGTGGTTGTTGTTCTAGAAATTGGTTAATAACTAGGGTCATAGAGTTTATCCATTCATGGAAATTTTTCTTATAACAAATAATATGATCAAAAGAATAGACATTGTCCATGCCAAACTGATCTAGGTTTAGATTAAGACTTGAAGCTTCAGGTGGTTTGGGTTTGTTATTTGTTTTCTTGTGTAAAGGTCGAAAATAATTATGATGAGAGGACCCTCCACCAATTTTATTTTCCAATAAACAACCTCATTGGATAATTTCTTGACTAACTTAAGCACACCATACAAATCAATTGGTTCTTTCTCTAATGGTTTGGTGAACAACTGATCCAGAATCGGATCTAGAAGCCTGACAGGGTTTAAAAATGCTCAAAAATGAAAGTGCTCGGAATGCGACGAAACCAGTGCCATTGCGTCCGTCTCGTCTTCCTGATTCTCATGGTATATTTACTTCGTCAAATGGGCTCCGTATGAGAAAGATATCGCGTTCTGTCTGAAAAGTCAAACAGGCAAAAAAGGGGATGACTGTACAGTCCATACAGTGCCACGTGGCATGCTGACTATACAGGACGTACAACTGATATGGAAACCCCAGGAGGTGACACGTGGCATCTCCAGGAGGTGACATGTGGCACGGATGACGTCAGCAGTGACATGGCAGACACACAGGCTGACAGGTGGCAGGTTATGTGGCAGACTGGTGGTCGAATGGGCATTTGACACATGGCAGATTTATGTTGGGTGTTGAGGTGCCACGTGGCACCCCATGATTGGTTCGTGGGTTTTGTGTAAAAGTTAAATGTCTTGGCTGGGAGTCGAACCCGCGACCTCCCCTCCGGGCAACAGACTGGCAGGGCTGGGCTAACCACCCGCCGGACCGGTGGTTCTTGTTATGCATACGGCCGAAATATTATTTAAATTTGTTGTAATGTTTTTTCGGCGGGGAAAATAGCTGGGGTTTAGCCCCAGCCCTCGACGCTAACATATGACCGCCCCATGTAACCAGTCGGAGGGGCTTACCACTTGCGCGGGGATGTATGGATAGGACCAGCCCTCGAATCCCGGGCGGATCCGACCGGACCAGGGGCTTGTCCACCCTTTGGGCGTGGGGGTTATGGAATGAGCCGAGGTCACATGCCGATGCCAAGGAACCAGGAGCTAGCGCGAGGAAAGGGGGGCCAGCGCATAGCCCAAGGGGCTAGCGCTTGGCCACATGGCCCATAAGACCTTGCCAAAAGGGGCGCGCACCCAGCCCTAGGGGGCTAATCCCCTAAAATTATACAGAAGTGGGTTTTATGCCAAAGTTTTTGGAATTTTATTGTTATTATGCCTGATATTATTGGATTTTCTCCATTTTTGGGAGATATTGAGCATTTTTGGAGCCCAAATTTTGGGAGGAAGTTGGAGATGAGCAACCAACTTCAAATCTATATAAACTAGGCCTATTTGAGGCCATGAGGAGGCAGTCAGAGTAGAGTTATGCTGAAGAGAAGCCAAGCCAAAGCCATTTTTATGCGGGAAGATTTTGAGGAGCAGACGCTGTCGGGTCATTTCTTGGAGCTCCGAACGTCTGTTTTGCGTGCCGTTTTCTTTGCAGGGTTCTTGAGATCTGGATGAACATGACCAGATCAGTCTTGTAGCCATTTGGCATTGCAGCAATGTACTTTTGAGCTTTTGAACAGAAATAAAGAAGCCTCCCCCACAGAGACAAAGGCCCGGAGACGTAGGCAAAGTTGTGCCTAACTCCGTTATCAATATGTGTGTTATGGTTTGCTGTCTATTATTTAATTTCAGATCTGCATATGTGTATATGGCTGTCATAATTCCTCTTCTTTCCTCATTCTTTCACTAAGTTTTCTCAAATGATTAATTAACGCATGCAAAATTAAAACTCAACCATAGTCATTAAAAGATCCTACGGATCAAGTGGTATCAGAGCTAGTTGACGTTTGGATTTGAGTTTTGCATGTTAACCAAGGAAAAGCTACAACG
>JASDQU010508745.1:57254-68387 GCA_032191745.1 Picea mariana | reverse complement strand
TGGGAAGACTTAGGGATGAGTTAGGAAAGAGAACACAAGGGGCATGTGATCAGTTGGATGAAAAAATACATATGAGTGTGGGAAGGAGCACCTTGGGTGCATGATAGTGACATGTGACACAAAGGGGTCACACACCTTACTTTCCTTGTGAAGGTTGATGCAGACTTGGGTTGCGTTTGGGCATGGGCATGTTGGAGAGATTGGATGACCCCATTGAAACACTCACAAAGAGTCACATTGATAGGTACAAGGAAACACACAATGATAGGGGTTCATGCCCAAGGATGGGGCATGCCATTCCAAGAGACACAATGGTTGATAGGTGCACAAGTTGTTTTTGTTTCACTGGGTCTGCGAAGGGGCACGCAGATTTGTTTGGGCATGATGGTCCACAAAGGGGAGAGACACACCCAAAGGATGTGATGATTCATGATGGTGACATTTGGATTCCATATAAGATCACAAGGGTGCACAAACCAAGGAAGGAAAGAAGAGTTTGGAGAGAAAGAAGACATAGAGAGAAAGTCTGAGATAAATTTCTAAGGAAAGGTAGAACCGACGTAGAGTTGTGAAGATGGAATACAAGTAGCCAAGGGTGGGACGCACAAGGAGAGTTTGGGAAAGTATGAATGTGGGTCTATGTGAGGCACGTGGGAGGAAACCAAAGTCTGTGTTAACTTGGTGAATTCTGCGATAGAGAAGGGACAACAAGTATGCAGTTGGGTGTGAAGGTGATTATGATAGAGACTCTCAGTGTGACGATTCTATATATGAGTCTCTTGGTGAGGTGTGGAAAGTCATGTGACTTTTCCCGAGTTATAAAATGAGATGATAGTGCTCATATTGTAATTGTTTCACAATAACAATACTTATTCGGGTGTTAGGCACAATTTGTGTCGCCCACACTATTTATGTGTATGTCTTTTATTTGTTTCACAATTGTTCTCTTCGTTTCTCATGTTATTGGATTTATGCATAAATAACTAATTTATAAGTTATTAACAAGATTGTATAAGTATATAAGTTATTTGCACATACTTAGATTGTGACTTCCCCGTAGCCTGGAGTGGATTATGGGTATGCTTTAGATGAAGAAGCATAGTTCAAATGATGTATTTTTGGTGTTTCCAAGTAGTCAAGTAAGAAATTTTGTGGTGTCACGTGCCCTCAGAAGGTCAATGATCATAATATATAACCATCCTTCCTGTGGGGTCGTGACAAGTCATATCAAAGTAAACTTAGAATAATACTTGATCAACTCTTCACGAAACTATCACCTTTGTGACATGTAGTATCAGAGAATATTTGGCTCTTCACCACTACTACAACCAGAATAGTTATGGTGGGGTGCACATTTTGAGAAGATAGTTTGGGCACAAACTTGGTGAAGGTTGGGTTAGGTGGATTGACCTATCACAAAGATAGTCTGAGCGCAAACTTGGTGGTTTGGTTTGTGACGAAAGTGAAGTAAGTTGCAAAAAAATCCATGACTTATGGATAGACCTGTGTGCACCTCTTGATTAGACCAGATGTAAAGTTCTTAGGGTGAGCTGAGCACTTGAGCAAGGTCGACGAATGCAGGACTTGTCACAGAATGGATTGCATAGGTAATCACATAACTCGCCAAATAATTTTGAAGAAGTCTTGATACAAATTCTTGGGTGCCTTGGATGAACCCTTTGCAACTAGAGTGAATATACTTGGAGGGCCATCCATGGCTAGGTCACATGCAGATGGAAATGACACCGAGAGGGATCCCAAGATAGAAAAAATGAAGGATTAACTTGTTATCTTGGATAGGACTATTGAGCAGATGACAGATGCAATGTGTCAAGATGGTGAGAAGGTTGAACATATGGAGACTAAGATAGGTAGGATGAATCATGGGTTTAATGAAGCCATCCAAGAGTGTCATATAATAGCCCTAGGTCAAACCCCAATTTTAAATTTACATCTACTTTATAGGCTAGTGAGAAAATATATTTTGGGCCAGAGTGCCTTTGTATATATCTTCTGAAGCCAGAACCTAGATGATAAAAGGCCAATGAGCCTATAATTATAATATGTAATGAACCAAACGCTTAAAATATCATAAGAAAATAGAAGTACACACCATGTACAGAATGTGAGCATGGAACACAACTCCAATATAGACAAGTTACACAATAAATCCTTAAAGAATATGAGAACCTCCTCCAAATAAACAATTACATTCATACATCACAATTCACATGTCCACAATAATGAATACATGATATCTATATATACCTATTCACACATGAACATGAGGCCCATTTACTATTAGGCCGACCCTATTAAATATATATTTACACATTACATGTACATTTAGCCCCATATATTCCCCCCTTGGGGTCATATCGTATACATTTAACCCTATATATTTCCCTATTGGGTCATAACATAGTAAACTCCAAAAAGATTTTTCTTCAAAGCTTTGAAATTAAAAGCTTCACATGTGATGAAACCAAGTAATATGATTTTATTATGTTCCTTATTTCTTCTTTCGATTGATTATGATCCATCCATCCAAAATCAATTCTTTTCAGATGTAATCCTTGGTGGCTAGTTGTTGCATAATTTTATTTTCCTTCATTCCATGTATTGTTGTTGAAGCTTCGCCCATTTGTAGTATATGTTGGTCTATGATAATATATTGTTGAATAATGGTTTTGTGATTCCCTATTCTATGAATATTGATGAATATTACATCTTCTTCCTTGATATTGTTGATATTGATCTTCTTAACTTCCTTGAAATATTTCCTGATAATGAGGGTGTCGATATGGTTTCACATTTGACAGTTTATCTACATTCTCCACATTCATTTCATATATCTTCTTTTCATATACAATGGGATCCTCTATCCTATTTTCTTGGTCTTTGATTACTCTAGCCTTGGAGATAATACCATCATATTTGGAATGTACATCCTCTAGATGAATTTCAACTTCTTCAATTATATTCTGGTGGCCTTCTTGAACCTTGTCTTCTTTCTCCTTTTGGAGCTACAATGTCACCCCATTTATCAAATTCTGACATCCTTCTTCAATTTTGGATTGCATTTATGATTTTACCTCATCATTATTTAGGGATTCTTCAAACTTCTTGCAAATTGTCTCTTCAATTCTTTTGCTAGATTCTTTGACCAAGATCCTTGTTTCTTCTTGATTTTGATAAGTATTATTTTCTTCTTTAAATATTTTAACCTCATCCAATATTTTTTTATTATGGTTTCATCATATTCATATTTCTTCATCTTTCTTTTTCAATTCTTCCCTTGGATCATCCTTTTACCACTTTCATTTGCTAGACTTTTCTTTTTTTAATTTTTGAACTTCTTTAACAAGTGCTTGATTAAGGTCTCATATATTATATAGATCATCACCCTTCTTATTGATCTCTTCTTATAAATCCTCTTGAATTTTATACACACCCTCCCTTTTTGTACCCTTGATCCATTTATTTTATAAGACTTTTTGAAAATTTTCCCATGTGTAGATCCATCTAGTATCATGGTCAATACTCATCCACCACTTCAAGCTTCATCATAAAATATTATTTTTCCTCTAAAGGATCCATACCATATTCCTTTACCAGCCTCAACTATTTCACAGGATTTATTTCATTATCTCCTGTAAATTTAGGTAATGCCATTGATTCTTAAGTGATGTCTAACGAAAATACTCAACTTCCAACCTCAGTATATGAAGGATAATGATCTCAATTAGTTAGAATACTTGTTCCAATTTAATATTATATACCTTCTCTTTCCAATGTATTTTGAATCATCTCAATCATACATCCTAATCAAAAGTAATTATAGTTTTAAGTGAACATACATTTGAAACCATGATTTGTAGTATGTCCTTCTAGCCGACCTTCCTTCTGATGTATTTTTGAAATTTCGGCCCCTGTGAGTCTGAAATTTTGACATGTAGTACTATGAAATGTATTATATTCAATTCCATAGGTATGACCTAATTTGTATGTTCCAAATGAAATTTAGGGTAACTTTACCAAACCTTGATGATTTTTGGCATTTCCAGGAGAGAGAACTTGTACAAAATACCACACATCCAATATTCAATACTCAATTCTAAAATTCATACCCAAAACACTACAGACTATCCTATTTCAAATGCATGTTTCACACTAAATTTGAATCCTCTATGAAGGATATATGACTTTTTTACCCAGAACACATGTTGGAGACTAGTTGTAGGACTAGTCAAGAACCCTATCTTTCACGGGGTGTATTTTCGAAAGTACAATTACCCAGAAGCTAAAATTTGTACCACGGGTACCCTAATATGGCTTATAAATAGAATCCAAGTTTCACTTTCTTAAGTGGACCCGAATAAAAGTTATAGGGAATATTCCAAGATGACTTTCTTGAGGAAGAAAAACCCTAGGATCGATGCTCTGATACCAAATGCTTAAAATATCAAAATAAACCAGAAGTACACACCATGTACAACAATGTGAGCATGGAGAAAAAATCCAAGATAGATAAGACATAAAAAATCCTTAAATAACATGAGAACCTCCTCGAAATAACCAAATACATTCATACATCAAAATTCACCTGCCCACAATAATGAATACATGATCTCTATATATACCTATTCACACCTGCACATGATGCCCCTTTACTATTAAGATGACCCTATTACATATATATTTACACATTAAAATGTACATTTAGCCCCATATATGCCCCCATTGGGGTCATATCATATATATTTAACCCTATATATTGCTCTGGTACCAAATGTAATGATCCAAATGCTTAAAATATCATAATAGAACATAAGTACACACCATGTACATAATGTGAGCGTGGAGCACAACTGCAAGATAGATAAGTTACAGAATAACTCCTTAAATAATACGATAAACTCCTCCAAATAATCAATTACATTCATACATCACAATTCACATGTCCACAATAATGAATACATGATCTCTATATATAACTATCCACACCTACACATGAGGCCCCTTTACTATTAGGTCGACCCTATTACATATATGTTTACACATTACATGTACATTATATTCCCCCCCTTGGGGTCATATCACATACATTTAACCTTGTATCTTTACCTTTGGGTCATAACATAATCACACTCGATGATATTAATAAAAATACATCATTGTTGCAAACTAGTAAGACAAAGGAATATGGGGGGACATAACTCCACTAGAGGGAAAGGGGGATAAGAGTATAGGAATAGGGGCTAAGAAAAGGGGGATTAATACAAGGGAATATTATAATAATATTTCTTAAAGTCTAAATTATGTGATATATTTTATCCCATGTTCCTAAAGGTGGGGAATGTATCACCAAGGGGGGGCTATGTAGTTCCTAGCATGACACCTATCAAGTTGATAACATGCATACATAATGTGGGAACTTAGCGTATTTTTTCATTCAATATCATCATTCTCACTATCATTCTAATCATTCATACACTCCCTTCCATACATCATTCATACCTATTCTTGGAGAGATTTTGTATCCAATAATTCCTTCGTGGTTTGGGATGAAGAAGCAGGTTGTTAGGCATGTGATCATTCTCTTTGGGTGAGAGAATTGATGGGTATTGTTTTCTCTATGTGCAAGGAAAGTGGGTGTTGCAATTGAGTAGCCTTGTGTTCTAGGTGCTACAATGCTATGATACTTCCTATCCGTCTTATTGCTAAAGCCTTGGAAGGGAAGTGGGAAAATCGAAGGATTGTTGAGAAGAGAAGGGGTAAACTTCTCAGGGTGGGACAAGTTGTGGGGAATGAGAGGTTGTGAGTTGGGAATGGTTGTTGGAGTTGGCACCTTGGAATAAGTTTTTTTTTTCTATTTGATAGACCTTTTTCCGGCTTAGGAATCTTTTTTCCTGGTGGAGTTTTATCCATAGCTTGGGGGTGACCTACTACTAAGAGTTTGTGAGTAGTAGAGTCTATGTATGGGAGGAACTTTTGATGTATGCAACTAGTTGATGAAATTTATCAAAAGATAAGTGTCTTTCATGCATTTCATATTTTTCAATGTGTGTTTAATTAAGTTATATCTGTTGTGATTTAATTTTGTATATCTATGCATATGTATATGTTGTTTACAGACTGCATATTTGTATTCATATGTAGAGCATGTATATTGATTAAATAGTATCAGAGAGGAAACATTTTGTGTGGCATGGCAAAAATTGGGGCTAGGGATGCTACATGTCAGGAAAAAATGAATTTTATTATTGAAACCTTAACCGGCGATGTTCAGTATAGAATCAAGGTAGTGGAGAATGCACTTGCCTCAGTCACACATAAGTTGAAGGAGAAATATGACACCATCACATTGTTGAAACAAGATTTGTCCAATGGATAGATATTTGGCATCATTCCGATTAGGATAATGATAAAGGAACCTGAGACATACGATGGTACTCACAACACTAAGTTTCCTAGAAAATTCTATTCGGACATTGAGAAGTACTTGGAGAATTTGAATAGAAGTTTGGATGAAGCTAAGGTGAAAGTTGTAGTGATGTTATTCACAAGGAATGCTAAGATCCAGTGGAGGAACCAGTTGGAAGACTTGGAAACCAAGAGAGAATCATTGAGAAGATCAAAAACATGTTAGGTATGAAAGCATAGTTTGGTCTAGGACACCAAGAATGGATCGCAGGAAATCAGTTGTTGGCTCTCAAGCATGATGGTAAGATCCAATCCTACATCAAGGAGTTCATAGGGATCAAGTTGGATATCAAGGACATGTTATAAGAAGACATACTTTTCCAATTCAAGAATGGTATGCAACCATGGGTACAGAGTGAGCTATGATTCTAGAATGTGCATACCCTTGTGACAACAATCACTACATCAGAAAAACCGTTGGAATTTAGGGGTGAACCCAAGATAGGTCCTAGGAACAATGAGGATTATTAAGGTGAGAAGTAACAATAAGAGAATGGAAAAAACAAGGAAAAAGGAAAGATAAATATGTCTAAGGGAAGTGAGGATAATTCTAAGAAAATGGATGTAGTGAAAGGGAAGAAGACAATTTCATGTTGGATTTGTGCCAAGGAACACTATGCGAAGAATTTTCCCTTGAAACAAAAGTTGAATTCTCTGGAGAAGGAAGACAACCCATATGTTGGAGTTATTGAAATGTATCATGGAGGGTGAATCCATGGAGAGCCAAGATAAATATGAGACAAAAACTTTACTATGTGTAGGTTAAACTCAATGGGAAGTTAGTGACAACCATGGTGGATAGTAGGGTGACTCATAACTTATTGAGGGAGGATATGGTGCAGAGGCTTGGGATGTAGCATGAACCAACACAAACAACTTTCAAAACATTTGATGTAGGTGTAGAGAGGGTCATTGGTGTATCCAAGGATATCTCATTGAAGCTTGGTGAATGGTGCAAAAAGACAAGTTCCACCATTGTTCCTATGGACAATTATGAAGTTTTTTTGGGACAACAGTTCACAAAGAAGGAAAAGGAAAAACCTATTCCTCACATGAAATTTTTTCCATTTTCCTAGGGAAGACTCCATGTTTGATTCCTACCATAAGGAGGAAGGAAGGTGATATATAGATTTCCTTCTTGTAGATGGTTGTTGCAGATGACCAGAGTCGACAAACTTCTAGGGGAGAACTTGGACAATGTTGGGTGATGGTTGGAAAACCTAACACAAAGAACAAAAGGAGACTTGTGTCAATGGAACATAGGCTTGTCAATGTTGAATACATAGTTGGAGATATTTCTAAGACAATGTATGGCTTGGTTGATTTATGTTTGAATTTTAATGAATCATAGTTAAGATTAGAGGAAGTCATAGAGATGAGGATGCCAAATATGTTGATTGGATATGAGTAGAGACCATCTATGCACCAAGAGGATGTGAGGGACATGCATCAACCTTGGTGGAAGAGAACCAAGGAAGCGGTTGATTCCTTCTCTAGTGACCTTGGACATGGTGAATGGTTGTATGAACATGAGTTAGAATGACTCATTGAAGAGCATGAAGAAAAAATCGGTTCAATTTTATCGCTACTTATGTACATAATGAATAAGTACAGTGACTCTCCACTGATTTCATTGGGACATATTGAATATGAGGGAGATGGACCAACCAACCATCCCCATTCACCTTCAAACTATATTGTAGCGTGTTGGATCATTGTCTCGGTGGGAGGTAGTGAGGCCTATGGGGTTCCTTGAGGAGGTGACTTGGTGAATTATGTTGGGAACATAGCTGGGTGACTTGACAGATTGGAAGAAATTAGGAGTTGCGGATGTGACAAGTTTGTGGACAAAAAGGGTTTTTGAACTTGAATATGTGGGTTCTTGAGACAAAGACGTGACGATTGGAATAGATACCCAATAGTTCAAAGTCATAAGGGGATCCAATGCATAGTAAGTAAGTGGGGCATGACACTTCATAGATTCATGTAACTTCCTAAGGGAAGTTTTCCTTGAAAACAACAATTGTGGAGACAACAATTGTTGAGTGGTGACAAGATCTAGATATGGGGCAGAGGCACCATGGATATCAACGGATTTTTTCAAGGATGGAAACAAATTGGAGTGGGGGAGGATGTAAGGTCTCTCATAAAACTTATCGAGTGTGTGCACTCCTTAGGAAGACTTGGGGACGAGTTGGGAAAAACAATATAAGGGGCATGCAATTAGTTGGACGAATGAATAAATGTGGGTGTGGTCAGGAGCATCTTAAGTTCATGATGGTGACATGTGGCACCAAGGGGGCACACACCTTACTTTCCTTACAAAGTTTTATGGAGATTTGGGTTACATTTGGGAAAGGATAGGTGCTTTGGGTGCACGCCCAAGGAGTGGACCCACCTGCCCTTGGAAGCATGGGCGTGTTGGAGAGGTTGGATTACCCCATAAAAACTCTATGAAGAGTCACATTGATTGGAATAAGGAAATGTACAAGGAAATGGGTTCACACCCAAGGATGTGGCACGTCGGTCCAAGAGACAAGATGGTTGATGGGAACACAAGTTTGTTTGGGTGCACTGGGTCCACGAAAGGACGTGATGATTTGTTTGGGAATGATGGTTCGTGAAGGGACACGACAAACCCAAAGGACGCATAAGTTTGTGATGGTTACCTTTGGAGTCCATATAAGAGAACAAGGGTGCACAACCAAGGAAGGAAAAAATATTTTGGAGGGAAATAAGGCATAGAGAGCAAGTCTAAGGTAAAGTTCTGAGGAAAAGCATAACTGAGATAGAGTTGTAAATATGGAAGAAAACTAGTCAAGGTTGGGGTGCACAAGGAGATTTTGGGGAATTCTGAATGCAAGTCTATGTGAGTCATGTGGGAGGAAAAACAAAACTCTGTGTTAACTTGGCGAAGTCTGTGGTTGGGTGCATACCTGCGGTGCTTCACAGGAGGTTGCGAAGGTGGTTATGACATAGATTCTTGGTGTGATGAATTTGTGTATGAGTGTCTTGGTGAGGTGAGATGAGTCATGTGACTCTACCCAAGTTGTAAACCGATCTGGTAGTTCTCATATTGTAATTGTTTCACAATAAAAAGACTTAGCTAGGTGTTAGGCATGATTTATGTTTCCTACACTATTTATGTGTATGTATCTTGTTTATTTATCAATTGATCTCTTGGTTTCTCATGTTCTTGGAAATATGCTTAAATGATTAAGTGTTAATCTGCTAACAATATTGTCTAAGTATACAAGTGAGTTTCATAGAGTTAGATTGTGACTCCCCCATAGCCTAGAACGGAGTATGGGTATTCTCTAGGTGAAGAGGTGTAGTCCGAAAAAAGTATTATTAGTGTTTCCAAGCAACCAAGTAAGAACCTTCATGGTGTCACATGCCCTCATGAGGTGAAATATTGTAAGATCTAAACAAGGATCATGTGGTTTCATGACACCTGCTTGTACATGGAATAACAAACCACAATTTTTTTGCAGAGACATTAGGATGGAAGAAAGCCTATTCACAGTGTTTTGGAAGCAGAAGTGGTTTAGTATGAGATGCTAACATTTCTCTATGTATGCCAACAAAATCTAAATCACTAACTAGATCATATCTAATAGATATCCTTCTCTAAAAAATACCAACCATTTATATTTAAAATTCACACATTTACAGGACCTATAGTCCAACTCAATTATTTCTTCAATGGTTCCAACATAATAAAGTTGTCATTCTATTGAGTTTGTATTCATTGAACTTGCAAAAAATATTTGATGAAAAGTAACAAATAATCCACAATCACATGTTTCTTTTCCATGATCCACACTCTCAACTATAAAATGATGACCATATTCCCACATTGCAAGATATGTTCGTACCTTCATGCATAGAAAAGTTTTCATATTAAAATCAATAATTAGACTTAAACTTGTAAAAATACATAAATATGTTCAATTAAAATTTACACAATTAAATAAGCTAAGAAACAAGGGAAAAAAATGCACCAAACATAAGCGTAAAAAAGAAACTAAAAGTTAAAAAACAAGAAAATATAAATATAAAAGACAATATAAATAACTAATATTGCTTCTCAATTGGGTTTATCTTGGGTGGTTGGGACGCTGAGTACATTTTAAGGGGATGGGGTATTAATTTTTTTCCTCAATCATATTAAAGCCTATTCTGGAGGGAATCATCATCTTTGTCTCATCAATATATTTCCAATGACTATCACCATGCTCAAAACTGAGCTATGGATCAAAAGTTATGGCCTTCCAAAGTTTAGACCCTCTTGCTCAAAGTCCACCTCACCACCATGTGGGACCCATGTGGCTCCATGTCCCCTATTTCATTCGGTGTGGCACTAAAATTTCATAACACAACACCCTCTAGTTTGGACATGGTTTCTTGATCCAGGAGGCTCCCCAAGTCCAGAAAATGCTCAAAAATGAAAGTTCTCGGAATTGAATTAAACAAATTCCATTGCGACCGTCTTGTCACGTTGATTCTAGCCATATATTTACTTTCTCACATGGACGTCGTATGTGATATTTATCACACTCTAATAATATTCTCAAACAAGAAAAAAAAGTCAATATGTCAACATGCAAAAAGTCAATACTGACGTCAGCATGACATCACCATGCT
>JASDQU010508745.1:27649-57234 GCA_032191745.1 Picea mariana | reverse complement strand
GCGACCGTCTTGTCACGTTGATTCTAGCCATATATTTACTTTCTCACATGGACGTCGTATGTGATATTTATCACACTCTAATAATATTCTCAAACAAGAAAAAAAAGTCAATATGTCAACATGCAAAAAGTCAATACTGACGTCAGCATGACATCACCATGCTGACGTAGCATTGAGACATGTCGTAGAATAGTTGATTGAGAAGGTGTGGCAGGCATGGACCAGTTGTTGTGTGACACATGGAAATCATTAGGAAAATATGGTGGTGCAATGTGGCACCCAATCACCAGTTGAGGGTTGGAATTTTTTTGGGGACTCAACAAGTTTCAACCACGAGACCTCCACCTGGGCTACAAGCTGGCAAGGCTGAACTAGCCAACCCACCCACTATTGTTCCTTATTCACTATATGTCAAAAATTATATTTGAGTTTTGATTAAAAGATATGAAAATGGAGGTATGGGCTAGGGCCTAGCCCCAACCCTCGACGCACCATAGAATCTCGCCATGTAACCTTGCGATATTTGAGCACGGGGGATTAGATATAGCCCCATCCCTCAGTGCACCATAGAACCTTGCCATGTAACCTTGCGATATGTGAGCGCGAGGGATTAGATAAGGCTCTATCCCTTGGATCTCGGGCCACTCCCACAGGACTGGTGCCTATCCTTACAAGGGCGCGCGAGGAATGTGCCCCAAAAACCAGGAGTTAGCACGAGTTAAGGGCCAGCGCATAGCCCTTTGGGTTGGTGCTTGCCCATATGTAACCCATGTGACCACAAAAAATGGGCGTTCACTTGGCAATTGGGGGCTACTTTGTGTATTTTTAACAAAAGTAGGTTCTTTGCCTATAGTTTTTCCCAGAATGAGTATTTTTTAGGATTGCTTGGCCATTAGGAGGGGGATTTGATCCCAAAAAGAAGCCATATCTTCAGGGGAAGTTGGGCTTCTCTTGTTGGGCCTAAAAATATATATAAACCGATCTTTTTGAGCTTGAGAGGTAACTTTTTGATGTAGGTATTTTGAGGAGAGGCTTGTGTAATTTGCCTATTTCTCATGTTTTTAGAGGCATTGAGTCATGTTTTGAGAGGAGATTGTTGAGGCTTGTATGTATTTGAACAAGGAGGTCTTGTACAGTAGATCATAAGTATTGGTAACAACAAAGAGCCAATGTAAATAGAACTTGATCATTTGAAGACCAATAAAGAGGTCCTCCACTTGGAAGCAGGCCCGGAGACGTAGCCAAAGATTGGTGAACTCCGTTAACAAGTTCTTGTGTCTAATTCTCTTTCTTGTTTGTTGTTATCTTCTCTTATTTTGCAGCATGGTTTATGATGGATGAAATCTTTAATCACTTATGAGCATCAAGTAAAAGTCATAATTATAATCTGCAACAAGTTATAGAGTTTATGTGTTTCTCATTCTTATCGATCTGATGCATAAAGTACATAAAGTTAACTTGCAATTTGTCAGTAAAACCTCACAGTTTTGGATCATTTCTGGTGTAGATTCTACCACCAGGCCCTCCAATGTATTAGCTATCGGCCCACCTAGTGTCCAACCCACTCGATGATTGGCCACTGGGCTATTGGCCCACCTGGTGATCGTCCACCAGGCGATCAACCTATCCACATTTCGCATAAACCCAAAAATCATGGTCTGGTTTCCTAGCTGGAACCTCAAACATGTGACCATGTCTTACACTGCCCCCTGCTTTAGTTGTGACACGATACGTGGTTGCCATAGAATCAACCCACCGGACCACCAAAATTCACTCGCACCCTCAAAACTTAGGTGCTTGATCCAATATTCTAACTAACATCTTAAACATGAGGCACTTCCACCACCGAATACCTGTCATGACATGTGGCCCTATCATTGTTTTCCACCTGACATGACACATGGCACTCCTAACTCAACACAGAGCTCCACCTCAAAACTTTGATTCTCCTTGACACGTGGCATAACCTAAAGTGGGCCATGTCACCTCTGTACTCGAGGTTTCCCACTCTGATCATACCACCATTCATATTTTTCGTCCTATCTATCCTTCTGAATGAATGACTCGGGTTCATTCAAAAAAATTCCTTCATCATCAGAGTTCTTCTACATTGGAGTCACATATGTTCCCACATACAATCAACTCTGACAGACTTTCTACGACCACCCTCTCCAATGGATCTATCCTACTGATCCAATGACTCATGGGATTTTGGAAGCAACAGCTCCAATCACATCCACGTGTCCAAATTGCACGAAGAATGACATCCACACCTTCATTCTTCCTTTACATGACTATGTGGGACCCATGAAAGATCGACGTCTGTCATTACATCACGCCCACACACAAATCAATGGTCCATATCATTTCTCGAAGCTTCTTTATCAAATTGCACCTAATCATGCGCCATGAACCACTTCAACTAACTTGCACTCCGACGGATCTGATGATACTAAGAGTGGGGAAATCGATGACTATGATTATCTTAGTGTCTTCACATGTTCAAAATTTACCTTCTACTCAAAAGGTCGTTTTCCTTTCATAATAACTGGGACCCACGAAGATCTATGAACAAGATTAAATCTCACCGTCTCTCCAATCTATGACCCATATATCTTGTAAGGTACCATATGTAATATAATATGCAAAAACATGAATATTTAGTAGATATCAATGGAACAAAAGAATATTGAGAAGAGCAACACCAAAAATGATACCTTTGTTCAAGAAATCAATGTTCAGTTGCCTCTTCGAGGGTGAAACCTCCAACAGAGAAGAGCTCTATTACAAAAATTCTCAAGACAAAGCTTCTCATACCTCCTACTATTATTTATATTAATTATGTCTTATAAAAACCTTAAAGCGAAAGATCTTTCTAGAAGTGGAAGCTTCTATTAGGTCTTCTTACATTGACTTGTTCCCCTTTATTAAATATTCCTTACAAACTAATGTCATCCTTTATTACATCAAAAATATATTATTCTACCTATGTGAGGGGTTAGGGAGGTTAGGTCCCTAACATGTCGTCCCCCTTGAAACAAATCTTGTCCTCAAGGCTTGAGATGAGGAAATTGTTGTAGAATGGTGGCGGGCTCCCAGGTGGCATATTTTGGAGTTGTATCCTAATCCAAAATTAGATCTCGGGACCAAAATGGGTCTAGGAAAGTCTAAAAATAAAAGTGCTTGAATGGCTTCAAAATGGATGTGTACATAGGCCTCATCAATGTGAACCCAACGCAACTTGAACGGGCTCAAACAGACGTCACATGCTTAATATATCGTGGTATGTTCATTTGGCCAAACAGGCAAAACAATGATGATTGTACAGTCCGTACAATGCAACTTGGCAGCTGACTGTACAGGTCATACATCCATACATCTAACGTGGCAGGGTATAGTTGGTGCTGATGTGGACAAATAGGTGGATGAGTCAGGGAGTGACACATGTCACCAGTTCAAGGGTGACACATGGCACACCCGTACAACTAACATGGCAGGTCTGTACAGTCCGTACGACACATGGTGTTGACATGGCAGGTACAGTGGCATATGACTGGGCTGACACCTTGATAGACAAGTGGACCAATGGTGTTTGGAAACATGGCATCATTTTGGGCAAATGGGAAGGTGCCACATGGCACCCATTCGTTGGTTAATGTTTATTGCAAAATTTTTTGGTGCAGCGGATTCGAACTGTGACCTCCATGGGCGTAGATTCTTCACATAGGTTAGGCACCAACCAGCCTATACAATGGTTCTTACCCCTATATGGATTCATTAATATGTATGTTTGTAATGTGGTTCAAACGGGCGAAGTAAGATCTGGGGTCTAGCCCTAGTCCCCGACATGTGTTATGATCATACCCATATAACCATACTCCCATCTATCGGCGTGCGCTGGATAACTATTGGATAAGCCACCAGTTTTCAGCATTAATACATTTGACTACACCATGTGTCCAACTTTCATGCAGATAAAGAGGTTAGCGCCCGATCGGTTTGGCTAGCCCGTCGACTAGGTCGCTTGACTAGGTGCCAAGGCTTATCACTATTTTCACGTGGGGGCTAGCCCGAGGCCACGTGGGCCAAGCACATATGACCAGAGCCAGGAGATCCAAGGGGCCAATGCATAACTGCTAGCACCTGTCCACATGAAGGCACCCAAGTGATCAGGATCCAACGAAAAATGGGTTGCACCCTTGATTATGCCCAAAGTGGGTTTTTATACATTATTGTATGATTTTTTAAAGATTTATTTAATAGATTTAGAGATTTTTGGCCAATATTGGGGGGTATTGGGCCCTTTTTGAGGCTAGATCTTGGGGAGAAGTTGGGAGGTTGTTACCCACTTCTAGTATATAAAAACAAAAGGTTCTTGGAGCCATGGGAGGAGGTTTGGAATAGTTTTATGCTGAAGGATTGTTGAGCCAAATCCATTTTTATGCAGGGAAGCCATTGAGGATAACACCTTTGTGCGCCATTTCTGGGAGCTTCGGTCATCCGTTTTCAGTGCCGTTAGTTTTGTTGGGTTCTAGAGATGTGGTAGAACAAGAACAAATCATTTTGCAACCCTTTTTTCATTGTTATGATGTACTTTTCAATCTTCGAACAGAAATAACAAAGCCTCACCCACTGAGACAAAGGCCCGGAGACATAGGCGAGATTGCCGAACGCCGTTATCACATTAGTGTTTATGGTTTGTTGTCTTCATGATTATTTTCAGATCTGTATATTTCATTATGGATGTCATGTTTCATTAATAATTCTTCCTCTTTCATTCATTTCCTAAATGGTAAATTAACTCATGCAAATTAACTCAACCATTGTCGTTTAAAAGATCTTTTTGGATCAAGTGGTATCAAAGCTAGTTGACGTTTGGTTTTTGAGTTTTCATATTAACTAGGGAAAATCTAAGTTATGGTGAAGGTGAGAGTGTTGAATAGAATACATTGATTGGATTGAGAAAGATAACTTCTCAAAGCGAGAAGATGGCATCGGAACAGGGACTTTCTCAAGATGAGAAAGAGTTTCGAAAAAAATTCTTCGCCATGTCGGAGATGATGAAGGTTCTATATGAGGATTACGTGGAACGAAAGAGACCAGTTCTTGGTGAATATTCAAAGGTCAAAGTGAGGAAGGAGAGGATCCTCCTAAAATTGCTCCTTCACCTCCTTCTTCTCCATCAACTTCTTCTTCTTCTTCAAGTTCAAGTTCTAAATCCACTGTAAGAAAACATGTCCATAAACATAAACATGAAATGCCTTTATTAAAACTTGATGTGAAATTTGAATTACCTATGTATGATGGTGAATTCAATGCATAGAGACTTGACAACTGGATCATACATATGGAGGTTTATTGAAGTGTGCAACAAATCAAGGATGAGGCCACTCAAATCAAGTTGGCATCACTTAGACTTGCAGGAAAAATACTCATCTGGTGGAAAAGAAAGATGCAAAATGGCACGCAACAAGTGGGTAATGTATTTCCATCATGGAAAGTTTTTTTTTTTGCACTTAGAAAGAAATTCTATCCTTTGGGTTATAAAGAGAAAGCATTAATTGAATGGAAATCTCTTAAACTAAGAAAAGGAAAAACAGTGCAAGAATACACAGATGGATTTCGTAAAATGACATTGATGTTAGATATTCCCTTACATACCCAAGGAACTCTTATGAAGTATATAGGAGGTTTACCTGCACACATTCGAAACAATGTATTCATGTTTGGACCTACTAATCTTGATGAGGTTTTTGTTCAAGCAACATACATTGAAGCAGGTAAAACAATGGTTGGTGTATCAGGGGAATCATCTTCAAGGAAAGAGGACAAGAGGAAGTGGAATGGCAAGAAGGAAAATTCAGTGGAAAGAAAGGAATATAAGCCCTCTTGCAAGCATTGCAAGAAAGAAGGGCATAATGAGGACCATTGTTGGCAATTGCATCCCAAGAAGAGACCGAAGTAGTTCAAAGAGAGGAAAGGGAAGCAAACAATTGCAACAACAACATGACCAACAAACTTGGGATCAGATTCAGGTGATGAATCTAAAGTCTCATTGGTTGGTTTGATAGGTAAAATTGGTGATGGATTTGATTGTAGAAGTAAATTGTTTCATGTTAGGGTCATTATGAGGCATACTAAGGTCGATACATTGATATATAGTGGATCTCAATCTAACTTGATTTCATAGTAAATGGTTAAACAATTGGGATTAAACACTCAAATGCATCATAAGCCTTACACACTTAAATGGATAAGAAACAATCATAAATTGCACATAACAAAGCAGTGCACATTAACATTTGCAATTTCATATAAGTTGTAGATAAGGTAACATGTGATGTGGTCCCACTCAGTGAATGTGGAATGGTCTTAGGAAGTCCTTGTATGATCACAAAGCAATCTTTTACAGGGAAAAGAATAAATATCACTTAACCAAAGCCGGTCAAGAATATGTTGTTCATGCTCATCATATAAAGGAAAATAAATCTCTTCAAACTATGGAACAATTAAGAAAGGTGGCTCAAGAAAGAAACACACCTATAATTGTTTCAAATCAAGTAATTGATCTTAAGCAAGAATAGGAGATGATTGTAGAATGGAAAATCAATCACACTTTGCTTCAACATAAGCTAATGTCGTGCAAGTATTATAAACATATCAACTCATTTGCAGTCATATTTCTAATGTTATCATTAGTAATGTTGTCAACATGGATGATAGTGGATTCAGTAATATGTGACAAAGTACAAGTGGCTAACAATATGCTTCCAGTTGCCATCATTGTTTTACAGTTGATCTTGATGAGACAGGTTCACAAGACAGAGTTCAAAGACAAAGAACAAGTCGGGTGGCCTATCCCTCACTTGATGACTGGTCAATAACCTTTTTAGGACCAAAAGGTCTTTAGTGGGGAGGTGTGATCCAAAATTGGATCTCGGGACCAAAATGGGTCCAGGAAGGCTAAAAATGAAAGTGCCTAGAATGGCTTCAAAATGGNTCATGGTATGTTCATTTGGACAAACAGGCAAAATCAATGATGATTGTACAGTCCATACAGTCTGTACAGTGCCACGTGGCAGCTGACTGTACAGGCCATATGTCCATACAGCTGATGTGGCAGGGTATAGTTGGCACTGACATGGATAGACATGTGGATGAGTTAGGGAGTGACACATGTCACCACTTCAAGGGTGACACATGGCACGTCCATACGGCTGATGTGGCACATCCGTACAGTTCGTACGACACGTGGCACTGACGTGGAAAGTATAGTGGCATATGACTGGGATGACACGTCGACAGACAAGTGGACCAATGGTGTTTGGACACATGGAATCGGTTTGGGTGAATGGGAAGGTTCCACATGGAACCCATTCCTTGGTTAATTTTTATTACAAAATTGTTTAGAGTGCAGTGGATTCAAACCGTGACCTCCATGGGCGTAGAGTCTTCACATAGGTCGGGCACCAACCCACCTATATAATGGTTCTTACCCCTATATGGATTTGTTCATATGTTTGTTTGCAATGTGGTTCAAATGGGCAGAGTAAGGGCTGGGGCCTAGCCCCATCCCCCAACATGTGCTACGACCATACCCATATAACCATACTCCCATCTATCAATATGTGCAGGATAACTGTTGGATAAGCCCCCGGTTTTCGGTGTTAATACATTTGACTACACCATGTATCCAACCTTTGCGCAGATAAAGAGGTTAGCTCCCAGTCATTCGAGCTAGCCCGTCAACCAGGGTGCCTTACCAGGGGCCAAATATTATCACTATTTGCGCATGGGGGCTAGCCCAAGGCCACGTGGGCTAAGCACATATGACCAGAGTTAGGAGATCCAGGGGGCCAACGGATAACTGCTAGCACCTAGCCACATGGAGGCACCCAAGTGACCAAAATCCAATGAAAAAGGGGTTGTGCCCTTGATTTATGCCCAAAATGGGTTTTTATACATTATTGTATGATTTTTTAATGATTTATTCAACAATTTTAGAGATGTTTTGCCAATATTGGGGGATATTGGGCCCTTATTGAGGCTAGATATTTTGGAGAAGTTGGGAGGTTGTTACCCACTTCTAGTCTATAAAAACCAGAGGTTCTTGGAGCCATGGGAGGAGGTTCAGAACCAGTTTATGCTAAAGGATTGTTGAGCCAAAGCCATTTTTATGCAGGGAAGCCATTGAGGAGAGCACCTTTGTAGGCCATTTCTGGGAGCTCCGATCATCCATTTTCAGTGTCGTCAGTTTTGTTGTGTTCTAGAGATCTGGTAGAACAATACCAAATAATTTTGTAACCTTTTTGGAACTGTTATGATGTACTTTTAAATATTCGAACAGAAATAAGAAAGCCTCACCCACTGACACAAAGGCCCGGAGACATAGGCGAGATTGTCAAACTCCGTTATCACATTGGTGTTTATGGTTTGTTTTCTTCATGCTTATGTTCATATCTGTATATTGCTTTATGGTTGTCATGTTTCATTAATAATTATTCCTCTTTCATTCATTTCCTAAATGGTAAATTAACTCAACCATTGTCATTTAAAAGATCTTTTTGGATCAATCCTTACACTGCACTAACATTTCCTTGATGGTGTACTGATGCAGACAATGCTCTCATTGGTCCAAGACTGTTGGGGATGCAACCAAATGGAACCTTCTTCATCCAACTTAGGGAGATTGGTTTGAGTTTGGCACTTAGTTCCAATCACCTTCTTTAAGCATGAGACATGAAAAACATGATGGAGCTTAGAATCATTGGGCAGAGCTAACTCATAGGCAGTTGGCCCTATGCGCTTTAGAATTGTACAAGGACCATAAAATTTGGGATCAAGCTTATGAAAATGGGAATCTTTGAGTGAAGTCTACTTATAAGTTTGTAGGAGAATAAACACATGGTTCCCTTCAACAAATTGACATTCATAATGACATTGATCAGCTTGTTTCTTCATGTGATTTTGAGCCATCACCAAATTTTCTTTGAGGGTTTGGAGAATGGCCTTGCATACTGTAAGATTTTTTTCAACCTCCTAAACCTTCGAGACACCTGGAATGTATGAGAGAAGAGATGGTGGATTTTTTCCATATACTTCTTCAAAAGGAGTCATGCGAGTAGTTGTATGGTAAGATGTGTTGTACCACAATTCAACTAGTGGTAACCACTGATCCAACTAATCTTGTCAGTCAGATGCAAAAAATCTCAAATATGTTTCCAAAAACTTGTTGACAATTTCATTTTGGCCATTAGTTTTGGGATGATAGGAGATGCTGAAATGAAATTGGGTGCCCTGTATCTTGAACAATTATTTCCAAACATTGCTGGTGAATGTGGGATCCCTGTGAAAGACAATAGAATGAGGCATGCCATGAAGTTTGAAGATATTATCCAAGAAAACTTGATCCATTGTGCATGAGGTGAAGGGATGTTGAAGAGCACATAAATGAGCATATTTGGAAAGAAAATCAACCACCACCATGATGAATGGCTTATTTATAGATTTAGGTAGTCCCACAATAAAATCCATAGAAATGTCCTGCCAAATAGAAGGGGGAATGGGAAGGGGTTCCAATGTGCCTGGTGATTTTACTGTTTCTCCCTTGTTGTGTTGACAGACATCACATTCATCCAAAAACGTGCATACATCATGTTTCATATCATCCCAGAAAAAGAACGTTTGACCCTTTCATAGGTTTTGGTAAACCCTGAATGCCTAGTTGTGGGTGAAGCATGAAGCTCAGAAAGCACCATAGATTTAAGTTGCAATTTTTTTCTTAAATATATATGACCTTTGTAGTGAATCTCATTATTGTGCCAAGAGTACCCTAGAGAATATGGAGAATGTTGTTGCAATTGTTGGATCAAGCGAGAGATTTTGGGGTCTTGCATCCATTCCTAGCAAGCAGCTTGAAGCCAATCTAGTACAATGAAGGAGAGGGAAAAGAGGGGCCCTTCTTCTTCATATTTTTAGGAAATAACATCAATGACCACATTTTCTTTTCCATTCTTGTAAATGATTTGATAATCACAGCCAAATATCTTGGTTACCCATTTTGGTTGCTCCAGGGAGGAAATTCCTTGTTCTAGAAAATACTTGAGGCTTTGGTGATTATTTTTAATTTGGAAGCATTTCCCCAATAGATAAGGATGTCAAACATCCATGACATGAAGAATAAACAACATTTATTTTTCATAGATTGATTGGCCCAAATGTCTTTCTAAAAGTTTTTTTTTAGTGAAGGCCAAAGGCCAACCATCTTGCATGAGGACTACCCCAATTCCTTTTCTTGATGCATGACATTCCAAGAAAAACGTCTTGGTGAAATATGAGAGTGCCATGATAGGTGTCGTGCACATATCCTCTTTCAAGGCATGGAAGGAGTGATCAATTGTATGATTCCAACTGAAGGAATTATTTTTAAGGAGAGCAGTGAGAGGTGTTGTAATTTTTCCATAATTCTTAACAAACTTGTGATAATAACCTGTTAAACCCAAAAATCCATGCAATCTCTTAAGAGTTTTAGGGCGAGGCCAATCCTGCATAGATTCAATGTTTTTAGGATCCACCCTTACACCATCCTTGCCAACAATATGACCCAGGTACTCCACGTCTGAGGCTCTAATGACACATTTAAATTGTTTGAGGAAAGTTCAATGCTAAGAGAGTATATGGAGAACTTGATCCACATGGGAGAGATGGAATGTCCAAGTTTTATTATATATGAGAATATCATCAAAGAAAAATAAGAAAAAATAATGGAGGAAAGGACAACACACATGATTCGTGAGACATTGGAAAGTGGAAGGGGTATTACATAGGCCAAAGGGAAAGAACAAGAACTCATAGTGACCCTCATGAGTTCTAAAGGTAGTCTTGGGAATGTCTTCTTCTTTCATATGGATCTGGTGGTACCCAAAACAAAGATCAATTTTATTGAATTACTAAGCACCACTCAATTCATCCAAGAGATCATCAATGATATGAATGGAAAACTTGTCTTTGATGGTGATTTTATTGAGGGCACGAAATTTTGGACACATGCACCAAGTACCTTATTTATTGAGTACCATGACCACAAAATAAGAATAGGGGCTGGTACTAGGATGGATAACACCTTCTTCGAGCAATTCTTGAATGATTTTCTCAATTTCATTCTTATGGGAAAAGGGATGATGATAAGGGAAAACATTGGGAGGAAGATTGTCCAAGACAAGAGGAATGGAATGATCATGAACACCATGGGAAGGGGGAAGTCCCTGGGGAGTGGAAAAAATATCTTGGTGTTTGGATATGATAGATTGGAGGTTAGGATGCATGGAGGGTGTCTCAACTGCTTGAATGGAATGGAGTCGGGAAAAAATACCCGAATGACCTATTTTGAAAATATTTTCCATTCGATGGGAACTGGTGATCTCAAGGGAACTTGTTGTGATTCCTTAGAACTGATACTATTGTCCCTCCTATTGGAATTTCATGTTTAATTCCTTAAAATCCATGATAATAGGGCCCATATTGCATAACCATTCATCACCTAGCACAATTTCACAACCACCCATGTCTATAGCAAACATATGGGATTTCAGGTTATATTGACCAATTTCGAGCCACACATTTTCACAACGTCCTCCACATTTCATGGATCCTCCATTGGAAAACATGATTTGAAAATTATTGACTTCATGTATATAACAATTGAATTCTTGGTCAATGCAACGATGAATAAAATTATGAGTGCTACCACTTTCAACAAGGATGATGATTTTTTGATTATTAATGTAACCAATTAAATTGAGGGTCTAGGGAGTAGAGAAGCTAGTGAGGGAATTCAGTGAAATCACCAGTTAAACTTCTGGTGGATCCAATGGTCAAGTCAGATCAACTAGGGGTGGTATCTCCTAAACAGGGGGAACAAATGCCTCCTCTTCATAAACATCTTCAGTCATGTCCATAGAAAGTTTATGTTCCTTACACTTGTTCCCTGGAAAATATTTGTCATCAAAATTATAGAAACGACCCTTGATTTGGAATTCAACCATTTATGCTTGAGTTAATTTATGGATCTTCAAGGGTTTTTCTAGAGGGGTAGGATTGGTGGGTTTAGGGAAAGGAAGAAAATATGGTTTTCTGGTCTAGCAGGAGACAATTTGTTGGGAATCCTTGGCTCGTTGCATAGCTTCCAACCAAGTTTGGAAGTGGGCCATGAAAACATGGGAAAAATTTTCATCTTTTAGACCAAAGATAAATAATTCCTAGAATAAGGCATCTGACATGCCCTCCGTTCTAAAATCCAAGTGCTCAAAGGATGTGATAAAGTATTCCACTCTCCCAGACTACTTCAACTTGGTCAATCGACCTAAATGATGGGTGTCAGAGTCAAAGAGGTCATAAACATCTGTAACAAATTGTGTCCAAGCCACATACCCTTGGCTTTCCTCTCTACGCCATTTCCAACATTGCCAGTGTTCCGGATCCAAATGCAGGATACCTTAACAAAGCTTGGTTAAATCATCAATAATTCCATGCGAAGAGAAATAATTTTCCGTTTGAGTGACCCGGCCTGTGGGATCCGAACCATCAAATTTGTTCACTTAAATTCTATGAAGGTGTAGCTCCCGAGGAAGATCAGAGGAATGAGGACCTTTGTAATGGGAAGATTCATTGTCTTCCTGATAGGAAGGCTGTTCAGAAGAGGTAGCATTTAGGGAGTTTATGATCAATTAGGAGAGTGTGTCTTTGATGTCTTTGATGTGGGCACATTGGTACTGTAGGGTAGGAACAGAGAAATTGAGTATGCTAATGTTGGAATTGATATTTTTTATTTCCTTCTTGTTCTAGATATTGTCATAAATCAAGGTATTAAGTTCTTGGGCGTGGGTTGTGGCCATTTGGGCAGAGTAAAAAATAGGTAGACAAGTTCGCACTAAAAATATTACAGGTGAGGGGTATCACGACAAACATGGAAAAGACAGGAATAAAAATGGATATGTGAAAAATAAGGGTGTTAGGAAGGGTGGGTGGGACCACAGATAAAAATGGTGACAGGTGAGAGGTATCACAATGATCAGGGAAAAAGGGGAATCCAATGGGATAGGGCCCAAATAAGGGTGTCGGGAAAGGGGGTTGGGTCCATGAAAAAAATTGTTTTAAAAATGATAGGTACCACAGTAATCAGGGAAAAGAGGTGATGCATATGGATTTCGACGGCCTCCCACCTATTCCAACTAGTTCATTTTGGAATTTTTCCATTTTTCCATTATTTTCCTAGTTTTTGGGTTCCCTGACTTCCAGGGTCGTTTTGAGGCCCTAAACATCATTTTTAGGGCTGGCCACAGTCAAACTAAAAATGAAGTTATATTTTGATGAAAACATGTGTAATCCTCGGATATACCTTTACAACGGTCTATCGTGTGCCTAAAACAAAGATCGTATGCAAAAGTTACGACCCCGAGAAGTTGATGAACTAGCTTACCCCAACATGTCCCACATGACATTTGGCGCTTCATCTCCTAGGGTTAGGTTTTGGATGTCTAGGGTTTTGGAATTCATGATTATTGTAAAAAATTCCTTCAGAGCCTCATTGTAATCATATTCTTGCGAATGAGCACAATCGTCACATCTCTTCTTAGAGATAAACCACCACCATTCTAGCAAGATTGTTTTCCGTTGCATTTTACAGTTTCAGTTTATTTTCCTTATTGAATAGAAACCAGTTTTATTGTATCTATGTTATTCTGTGTTGAACATATTTTAATAACATGTATTCATTTTGTTATGCTCATAAAATATGGATCAATGGCATCATAACGGTCTTCTCCTTGTCGTTCTTTATGCATGTCCCCAACGAGGTCAGGGTACAAAGAATTGGGTCTCGATCTTGTTTCTCTTGAATGCCCAAGTGACCTCTCATGGAGGAAGAAAATAAAGATGATGGGACATGATATCCTATCAAAAATTTTCTTTAGGAATCCCTCACGCTACATAGGAACAAGATGATGCATAGTTGTGTGCAAATCCTTCTGGGGATACCGACAGGTGACGCATATTCCTCGAGCGGAGGCGCCACCCCTTTCAAGGTACAAATCAACTTTGATATCCCTATATTTTAAGTTCAGATAGACATAGATGTTGTATACAAATGGTTGAATCTACTAGAAGGGCTTTTTTTTGTCCATAACTTTTCGAATCGAGAAAATATTACTTTTGCGCTCCTAAAAGTCATTCCCCATGTCAAAGATTGGTGGGAAACTTTCTTTGAGCAAAAGGAAACAGAGGAACCCTCATTATTTACAGTCACGAAAACCTGGGAATCCTTCAGGGATCATATTAAGGAACAATACTACCCTATCATAAGTTATGATTACTTGTACACAAAATGGACCACACTGTGACAAGACAGAGACCAAGCGGTGCCAGATTTCACAAATACCTTACATACCTTGCACACCAAGATGGGTATCAAATATTCAGAGCAACATATGGTACTCAAGTAACATGGTTCTCTTCATAGATACATCCATAATGAAATGGAATTTATGGACATCTCGTCCTTAGGTGTGGCCTATCAATATGTCGTCAAAATCAAGAAGAAGCTAAAAACAAAGATGCGGAAATTTGGGCCTGGGAACCCCGCATAGAAAAAGACAGGAAAGGGCGGCCCCAAACCACAAAACAAAGGACAGAGAAAAGATGGACAGTATTAGGACAACCAGTCCAATCCACAAGAAAAGAAGGACACCAAAAAGACAAAGAAATATACCAGGAAGTGGTGCGACTTCCATAAGATCCCTTTTTGTAACATTGTTGATCGTCACTCAAAGCAGTTGCTGGTGGCCGAGGTGAAAGCCTCTGAATCAGATGCAATTTATGACCGTGATTCAGAAACAGAAAGGGGAATATGGATCATTGACATGGAACCTAGTGCCACAGTTTCTACCACCAAGCTCCAGCCTGGTGAACCAGACGAGCCAGAAGAAGGTGAGTGCCTTCCCCATTCATAGATGTGGGTAAAAGGCACCCCACTTCACTTCATAATTGATAATGATAGCTATAAGAACCTCATCTCAGCATAGGTCATCAAGCGACTGGACCTGTTTACAACACTGCACCCACAACCCTACACCATTGGATGGCTCCGCCAAGGAAGCGATCTTTGCATCAGCCAACAGTTTCTACTGTCATATGGCATCAAGCCCTTCAAAGATGAGGTATTGTGTGATGTTTCTCCTCTCAAAGTTTGTAATGTTCTTTTGGTCCAGCCTTATTTATGGAAACATCATGTTGTTTATGAGTCTAGGCCTCGCATTGTTATTATTAATTTGAACAGGAAACTGTACAGGATAACAAAGGCAGTCCCACCTAGTGCTATTTCCTTTATCTCTTCCAATCAATGTAGGAAGGTCATCTCTCAGACCGGGAAATTTGTCTTCTTCATGATTCTCTCTTAGAGTGAGTGAAATATTGCAGCCACATCTAGGGCCTCCGTGATCGATCTCTCCACACAACAAAAGCAAGTGGATAAGTTCATGGAATAATATATTCTCCTCTCCTACCAAGGTACCTCTGCACTTCCAGGTCAAGCATCCCATCGATCTGACCCCCGATGCACCGCTACCCAATGGGCCAGTCTACCACTTCTCTTTGTTAGAAAATGAGGAGATCAAGAGGTAGATCCAAGAATTTATCCACAAGGGTCACATCCATCCCATCTCATCGCCTTTTGGGAGCCCAATTGTGCTGGTACAGAATAAAGACGGGACCTGGCGACTCTGCATTGATTATCGGGCCCTAAATAAAATCACAGTCTAGAACCGATACCCGATTTCCCAAATCAACGACCTCCTTGAACAATTCATGGGGGGAAAATACTTCAGTAACATTGATCTGAAGTTTGGCTACCACTAGGTCCCAATAGAAAATAAAAATGTATGGAAGACCGCCTTCAAGTAAAAAGAAGGTATTTTTGAATGGGTGGTCATTCCCTTTGGTTTGAAAAATGATCCAACAACTTTTATGAGGATGATGGATGATATCCTTTGACATTTCACCAATAATTTTGTAGTGGTTTATCTAGATGACATCCTCATATACAACAAGACATGGGAAGAACACTTGCAACATATTCAATAGGTTCTGCATACCCTATGACAACACAAGCTATATGCAAACTTGGAAAAAAATTTCTTCTGCATGGACAGGGTCCATTACTTAGGATACATTATTGATAAACATGGTTTCCATGTGGATCTAGCCAAGATACATTTCATCTGTGACTGGATAGCCCCAACCACACTCACTGAGCTTCAGATCTTCTTGGGCCTCACCAATTTATATCGCAGGTTCATGTTGGGATTCTCTCATATCACGTGGGCCCTCGGCCAAGTAACCAGGGGTGGTGGTAAGGAAAACTTTATGTGGGGCATGTCCCAACAACAATCCTTTTATGATTTGAAGCAACACTTATGATCATCTCCAGTACTTTCATTACCGGACCTGCAACATCCCTTTGAGATCGATATAGATGCTTCAGACTATGTTATGGGCGTCGTTCTCACTCAACACATCCACCTCGTGGCATATCATAGTGAGACAGTACCAGATGTTGTCCGTAAGTAACCTACTTACGAAAAATAATTTTACTCTATTGTGCAAGCCTGCTGCCAGTGGAGATATTACATTCTTGAGAAGGAGACAGTCATACACACTGAACATAAGCCACTACATTTCTTGCAGACCCAAGAAAAATTGTAGAATGACTGCCATAAGAAGTGGTCCACATACTTACAGTAGTTCCCATTCAATATCAAGTATAAAACAAGAAGTACCAACTGATTTGTTGGTTGCCTCATCCAAACTCCAGTCGTGAAACTCACCACATTGTTAGACTCTTACGGCCATGAGACCTTTGGATGGCCCATCTCTATGAGATAGACCCTGACTTCTCCACCACCTACCAAATGTTGGGTGCAAACTCAATGGTTTCTAATTTCCATCTTCAGGATGGGTTGTAGTGTCATCTGAGCCATCTCTGCGTTCCATCAAGTGAGTGCACAAAGCTGATTTGGGAATCTCACTACAGTCGGGTGGCAGGACACTTTTGTGTCAAAAAGACAATGGTAGTGCTGCAGAAACATTTCTATTGTCTGAAACTTAGACAGGATGTCAGCAATTATATCAGGTCCTGCACCACCTGCGCTATTTCCAAACTAACCACTAAGAAACAGGGAATGTACACCCCTCTTCCTACTACTAATAGGACATGGGAATCCATCTCAATGGACTACATGTCGGGCCTTCCGTCCACTAAGAGAGGAAATGATTGTGTTTTTTTGGTTATTGATCGTTTTTCAAAAATGGAGATTCTAGCCGCCTGCAAGAAGAGAATCATAGCAGAGGCCACTGCCAAGCTCTTCTTTGAACGAGTATGGGTACATTTTTGGATCCCACAAACCATTATATCAAATCAAGATAGTCGATTCCTCAACAACTTTTGTTCGAGCCTCTGACCACTACTGAATACCAAGCTCACCAAATCCACTTCCTTCCACCCCCAAACAGATGTCCAAACTAAGGTCATTAATTGAATGATCATGTGTATCCTACACATGTACAATTCCAAGAACCCCTACACATGGGATGAGAGCCTTCCTTATGTCCATCCTAGATACAACTGAGCCCTGCATAGCTCAACTGGTCACAACCCCTTTCAGGTGGGGTTGGGATTCCAACCATTGGGCCCCATCGATGTTGCACTACCCTTGGCGACCACCTCAGTTGACTCGTCCCCTGCTCCACCTTAAGATGAAAAAGCCACCTGGTTCATCGACTGGATCTAGCACATCTACCAACAGGTTTAGGATATTTTACAGAAGTCCAATGCCAAGTACAAACAATGCCATGATCAACATCGGGTGCCACATATGTTTTAGGTGGGCGACAAAGTGTGGTTACACTTGTAGAAAGAATGCCTTACATGGCCCCATCAGAAGCTTCTCCCACTCTATTATGGGTTGTACACCATCATCAAGGTTGTGGGTGATAATGATTTTTATCTCAACATTCCTCCTTTCCTTGGCCTGCACTCAGTATTCAACGTGGCTCTCCTTCGGCCATATTTCCCACCATTATTGGACACCTACAAGATAGCAGAGAAATTGACACCAAAAGAGCTCAAACCTGACTGCATGCAATAGGAATCCAGTGATCATATTGTGGACACACAGGTCAAGGGAGCTAGAAAACAAAGGATCAAGCTTTATCGAGTTCTCAAAGAAGGGAAACTCCTGCACCAAGGCAAGTAGCTCCCTCGTGGCCAAATTCAACAGAAATTTCCTCATCTGATGGGGGAACTCAATGAAATGGATACCCTTTCTTAATAAGGAGGGAGGATTGATATATATGGATTTCAATGGCCTCCAACCTATTCCAACTGGTTCATTTTGGTATTTTTCCAATTTGGCAATTTTTTCCTAGTTTTCGGATCCCTAATTTATGTTGTCGTTTTGAGGCCCTAAACAACGTTTTTAGGGCTCACCATAGTCACAATATGGTCAGAGTCAGATTCTGATGACAACATGTGTATTCCTCGGATAGAAATTTCCAAAGGGATATCGTGCACCTAAAACTAAGATCGTATGCAAAAGTTATGACCCCGGGAAGTTGATGTACTAGCTTACCCCAACGGGGCCCACATGAATTTTGGCACTTCATTTCCTAGGGTTAGGTTTTTGGATGTCTAGGGTTTTGGAATTCATGATTATTGTAGCTCATTTTAATCATCTTCTTGTGAATGAGCACAATCGTCACATCTCTTCTCAGAGATAAGCCACCACCATTCCAACAAGCTTGCTTTTCGTTGTATTTTAAAATTTCAGTTTATTTTCCTTATTGAATATAAACCAGTTTTATTGTATCTCTGTTATTCCGTGTTGAACATATTTTAATAATATGTATTCATTTAATTCTTCTCATAAAATCCATATCAAGAGGGGAATCCAATGGGATAGTTCCCAAATAAGGGTGTCGATGGGATAACTATACTTTTTTTTTAGCTCATGTGGAGTTATACTCTGATCTGAATAACACTGCAGTGAAAAAATTCCCATATTCTTAACAAGTATAAATTTGTAGTAATTTCACAACCTGAATGCAGGAGGCAAGGTTGCATGACAATAGATCTTGTCTTCTCCTTTTCTATCATGTTTTCGTCCCAAGGGCTAGGGTGTTGAGGGTTTCTACAAACAAGGTTTTTCCCTATGCTATAACTCTCTGATATACATGTGGGGTCAAACAATATTACTCATCCCAATATCTCAGGGAACCAACTAAGGAGGCTAGACCATACCCTTAATTGTACTACATGATTACCCATGTACTAAAGAGTATCTTCCTGAGTGTTTCTCTTGGTGGCACTATAACAGTTAGGTGGTCGATCGTTTTATCTATGGAGGGATTCAAGAGATCTAGGACAAACCATATATAGGTTTTGTTTGATGTGCTACCACTCGAAGGGGTACCAACATGGGTTATGAGGGTGGCCAACAATGTGTTCTTAAAAACCACTTGTAGTTCCTGCGTGTATGCTTCCCCGACGACATATTTTGTTGAAAATATTACTCCAAAACCTAGGTGCTTTGTTGTCTAGTGATGTCCTTACTACAATCAGATTAGTAACTCACAAAACAATAATACACTACTAAAATATTCAACTCAAGATCATGTAGCGGAAGCATAAACTAGGAAACCAAATCAAGCACACATGAACACCAGCATTTTTGGGTAAATACCCCTAGAAAAACTGTGGAGGGAAAACTAGTGATGAGAATGATTTTATTATGCTAAAATCAAGGCTCATGTAATAGGGATAATGACACACTGAGAGAAATACAACTGCAGAGTAACTTGTCAAGGTATGACCTGTTGTACAACCAATTCTAGCATGCTTTTCTAGAAATCCATGATTGTCTCTTCAATGACCCACATATATCCGCGACTTGCCCCACTACGACCTGCATATGTCTACGACTATCTTCATTGTGACCTGTGGATATGTACGGAAATTCCATACAGAAAGATCTATACGGTCCAACTCTTTCGTGTGGATTTCTTATGCTGAAACCCACTTGTGTATGCCTCTATTCTCTCTTATCCTTGACCTATACTCTATGTGTCGACTCTCTCAACACAACTTCTATCAAGTGTAAGCAAAAGTCATTTTTTTCTATCTTTGTGTGAATGTCCCTTCCTCCTTCTCCTAGCCTTACTTTTATAATCATGAGTTACAATCTATTTCTAATCTCCAGTACAATCTACGGTTGAGATTACTTCTCACACTCACTTGAGATTTATATTACATGTTGCATGCTAAGTACTTTTAACATGTTTCATAAATAAATCAATTAACTAATTACATAATTAATTAATACAAAACATTTAATTTAATAATTCCTTTAATTAAAGTAAATTCAAGAGTAGAAGGATTTGGATGATTACCAAACATATAGACACATAGACTTGTATGAAAATACCTATCCAATGCTACCACTAACATCAACACTCCCTCTTAGCGAGGAATTTATTTCCTAAAGAGCCACCTAGAACTGGTTTTGCCTCCGAATCTGGTACAATGTCACACACATCATCCTGCATACTGGAATTCCTCCAACCCTTCTAGTTAGTTTCTCCCTGAATACTAGAAGTATCAGAATCAATGACACTACATATCAATGCCACGAATTTTGAAAATTTCATCGAAGGTACGCTCTCCCTCAATGTGCTCCTAGAAGCTTCCTGCTCCTGAGCATCCATCAATGTAATATCATACCAACTCAGTCTCCTGATAGAAATAGAAGGGGATAACTACCTCTTACCCCTTGAAGGTTCACTCACTCCCAACATTGGAATTCTTTGAAGTCTACTCATCCTTTGACTACTCACCCTTCAGAGCCTCGTGCTCCTCATCCTCTGTCATTGACATCAATCCTTGATCCAAGATCCCCTTGGATTGTCTTATAGGCTGGCCCTACAACCTATATAACCTACACTCTATGACACCAATGTTCATTGTTGTGTCAGGGGTATCTCCCTATGAACATATGAGTAATTTCCTTCTCTGAAAAGTAACTACAAAACCCATTTCCTCCAAAACTGAAACTGAGAGCAAGTTCTTCTTCAATTCTGGTACATATAACACATTTTCCACCTCCAGAAAACCTCTTGACTTGAGATGGAACCTAACTGTCCCAACTCTTTCTAAATGACACTTGGCATGAGTGCCAAGCTCCACATGTAAACCTGAGTCTGTCTCTAACCAACTGGTGAAAAAATCATATGTCCTCATCGTGTGACGAGAAGAACCATTGTCAAAGTACCACACACTCCTTGAGTAGGTTCTAGTGAGAGGCATGAAAACATTGACAATTCATTCTCAAAATTCGTTACAAACTCATCTAGTTGCATATCTACTGATGTTGTTATCTACATCTTCCCTTGCCTCTTATTCTCTGGACACTGTGATGCATAGCTCCCAAACTTGTGGCACATGAAACACTTGATTTTACTCAAGTCCTTATTTCCTAGCTGTGACGTTGACTCCTCACTTTTACCTGGTTGGTTGGAACCCTTTCCTTTTCCCTTCCTTGTCTTATTGACAAGGGTCAGGTTCTCCTCCTCTTCATCTTCCTGCTTGCCACTCTTAAACTCCTCCGGAGTCTCTTCTTGAATGAAATTATCCCAAAGTCTATGCCAATATGGGATATTCTTTTGAGTACTAACTCCTTTGAAAAATGGTTCCCATGACTTATGACGACCATTCAATGCCACAGTCATGATCTCTGTGTCCTCTTTTTTCTCCCCCTATGGACGCAATTTGATCATGCACCTATATGATCCTCATGAGATAACTGGTAACATTATTTGATCTAGACATTTCAATCGATCTGAGTTTATTCCTTAATATCATCTTCCTATTCATGTTCTTGCTTTGGAATATACTTACCAATTAATCAAACATCTCTTTGGCCATCTTCTTCTCATTTAGGTGATGGATTATATGATCCTTCACAAAATCTAGGAGCACTCTTTCTGCTTTGATATCCTTCTTGTTGTGACCATCTAAAGTTGTTATATTTGGTGGAGTAAATTATTTATCCACTAACTACCAAAGGTCATACTCCAATACCAAAGTAACTCTTGATTTGCAAGATAGGAAGTTGGATGATCCATCCAATCTATCTTCAACTCTCAATAGTGTTTTTGTCATCCTCAAGATCTAATCTAATAACCCTAACCTGGAACTACCTTGTATTGTTTTGTATGACCTATCTACGAGTTTTCCTTATTTAACCCACAAATGTCTATGATTGTATACACTGTGACTCATGGATGCCTCCGTATACCTGCAAAAACACCTGTTGTGCCTAGTATTTTTGTTTCCCTAAAAATTTATCCTTTGATTTCCCCTACTGATAAGATATGCCTTCTTGGTTTCCTCCATTCAGAGACTAGGCTCTTATACCATGTTGAAAATCTTACTCCAACACCTTAGTACTTTGTTATCTAGTGATTTCCTTACTGCGATCATATTAGAAGATCACAAAACAATAATACACTACCAAAATATTCAACTCAATATCATGCAGCAGAAGCATAAACTAGGAAACCAAATCAAGCACACATGAACACTAGAATTTTTGGGTAAATACCCCTGGAAAAACCCTGGAGGGAAAACTAGTGTTGAGAATGATTTTTTTATGCTAAAATCAGGGCTCCCATAATAGGGATAGTGCCCCACTGAGAGAAATACAATTGTAGAATAACCTGGCAAGGTATGACTTGTTATACAACCATTTCTAGTATGCTTTTCTTGAAATCTGCAACTGTATCTCCAGTGACCCAGGTATATCCACGAATTTCCCCATACTGACCCACGAATTTCCACGAATGTCTCCACTGTGACCTATGGATATGTATTGAAAGTCCATACAGAACGCTTTGTATGATCTAACTCTTTCATGTGGATTTATTCTACTGAAACCCACCTGTGTATGCCTCTGTTCTCTCTTCTCCTTGACCTATATGATTTATAGATGAAATTCCTTCCTCACCTATCCAAGATCTTGAACCACGGTCCTTTGTGATCCAATACTCTGTGTATCAACTCTCGCAACACAAATTTTTTCAAGTGTAAGTAAAAGTCCTTGATATCCAAAATCCTTAGCACAACTTGATACCTACAATGCAATAGACAACAAAGAGAAACAAATAAATCCCACTCTACAATATTAGATCAAACAAATTCATCTACAAAGATTGAAGCAACAATAGACAAGAACATGCAAGAATACACAAGCTTGAAGGAAATAGGCCAAGTATATTAAAATGAGAACCCAAAAAGAATAATTACAAACATGGATGATGATGCAGCACTCCTCCAAGATCTCCTCATCTAGACCCTTGCATGATTCCCAAGATCATAAATTTGATATATTTGTCTCTCCCTTCTTCACCTTGGAATGGCCTCCTTTTATAGGCTTGGGAGGGTCAACCACCATGAGTAGATTTTGGGATTAGTTGAGGATATGAATCCTTTAGGTTAGGATCTAATCTTAGGATAATGACATAGGATAGCATTTGATCCAAACCAACCTCATCTCCAAGAGCTGTCCTTCAAAAAGAGGCGGGATTCTCCAAATTTTCCTCTAACCAAAATCAACACTCCCATTTAGTTAGAGACAGAGCGTTGATCCCAGATCAGTGCTCCCTAAATAAGGTAAAGGGGGCATTGATCTATGGGTTAGCACTCCCCCACCATGGATAGGGGGGCACTACCCTTCAAAAATGCCCAAAAAATGGACAATTTTTCAAGTAAAAAGTGTGTTTTTGGCCTTGAAATGATGGGTTTATTCCTCCAATATGGCTCAGGGATCATGCACAATGTTATTTGATGGTTTCAAGGGGTTAAAACACATAGAAAATTTCATGTGACACTAAGTAAGGTGCATACGACACTTGAAAACACTTGCGACACTTAGGGTGAGATACTTAAGTGTGGCCTTTTGATGTGTAAAAGACTACCCCCCTAAAGTGTGAGGTCAGAAGAGAAACGGATGGCTGAAATACTTTACAATTCTTCAATGCAAGGGTGTGAAGTTGGAGAACCCGACAGAAGATGCAAACAATCATCAAATATTATTAATATATGTTCCATTTCTGAGGCAGGCATACCTATGCTCAGAATACAAGATGACTCAAAGCACAGTCACCGACCAATACACTATGGATCCATGAAAAATATTGACTAAGGATATGTCCACCAGAGATACAATGTGGATCCATACTTGATCCAAAATGGATCTTGAAATGTTCAAAAAACAAATTTCTTAAATTCTCAACAAAAAGACATGATCGTGAAGTGCTCGTCGCAAGCTTTCCAGCAACACAAACGGATCGAAAAACAAACGACGTATGAGACATTTATGGTAGTTGGAAAATATGGTCTTCTCCAACAAAAGTAAAAGGGTGACGTGGCAATGGCAGAGTTGGACATGTGTCATTTTGTGGGCAAGACACTTGGCAATGGCATAATTATACATGTAGTAGTATCAAAGTACATGTGGCATTTTCTAGTGACTGTGTTAATGGCATGTGGCAATTTTATTTAATTGGAATTTATTTGTTACTGTGCCTTTAAAAATTCATTCCACTACATATGAAGTCAACCCATATCCAAAGTTTATTTCCATAATATATGGCCATTAAATACCATGATCTATAATATTCATTAATCATATATTTCAAAAGGGGCAACAAATATTATATTTTATATGGTTTTAAATGTTATCCCCAATTAAAGACATCAAATCATGCCAAATCACATGGAAGAAAGTAGCGTGGAGTAGTTATATGGTTTTCAAACCGTATTTTAAATAAGCCAAAGTTTAAAACATGCCACGATATTTACACCATATACTGTATGGTTTGTAACCCATAAAACAAGGCGCTAGAGTGAGGGCTGAATCAAAGGGGCGCACTATGTGTTCATGAGTGGGTGAAAACCTTAGGATAAGGTTCCAGCTGTGAATTTCAATCCATATTATATGCCATGTAAATGTGCGCACTATTTAAACTCATACAGTGGATTGAAAATTATGGGGTATAGCTTTATTGTATCCATTTTTAAAAGGGTATAAACCATATATTCCATATTTTTATGGATTTGGATGCATATTTGGTGCCAAGGAAGGTGGGAGGTTGGGATTCGAACTCCCCGCCTCATCCTTTTTGAAAAAAAGATATTTACCACTATGGTACAGGTAGAATATATGAAAAGAATTGTAGACAATCGAATTTATGTAGGAAAAACCAACAAACCTAGTGAAACTTTGGAGACCATTTCCGGGAGCTATGCTTAGCCTTTTTCAGTGTTGTCAGTTGTGTTGGATTCTTGAGATCGAGAAGAACACAGGAAGACAAGTTTGTAATCCATCTGATGTACTTCTGATGTACTTTTTTGGCATTTAATATTAATAAGAAAGCCTCCCCCACTGAGACAAGGGCCCAGAGACGTAGACAACCTTGTCGAACTCCGTTAACAATATTGGCATTATAGTTTGTTGTTATTAATGTTTATTTTTTGTTCTGATTTCTTTATAATGGATGCATAATTATTTCATTAAAATTTTCTTCTTCTTTTAATTCCTAAGTGGTAAATCAACTCATTCATAAACTTAACCACATTCTTTTAAAAGATCAATTTCGGATCAAGTGGTATCATAGCAGTTGACAGTTGGTTGTTTGAGTTTGCATGATTACCGGGGAAAAGATAAGTTGTGGTGAAGGAGATCCTGAGATTGGATCAATAAAGAGGACATCTCAAAGTGAGAAGATGGCATTGGAAGAAGGACTTTCTCAAAACCAAAGAGAGTTTCAAAGAACTTTCTTTACCATGTCAAAGATGGTAAAAGTATTGTATGATGATTACCTAGAATGGAAGAGACCTTTTCAAGTGGAATATTGAAAGAAAGGCAAAAGTGAAGAAGGAGAGGACCCTCCAAAATCACCTCCTTCATCTCCATCTTCTTCTTCTTCTTCAAGTACAAGTTCAAATACTAATTCTTCAAAAAAACATTCTCATAAACATAAACCTGATATGCCATTACTTGAACTTGATGTAAAAAACAATTTGCCTATGTATGATGGCGAAGTTAATGCTGAGAAACTTAATAATTGGGTTAGACAGATGGAGGTATATTGTAATGTGCAGCAAATCAAATATGAGGCAACCAAAATTAGATTGGCATCACTTTGTATTGAAGGCACAACTCTCATCTGGTGGCAAAGTAAGATGCAACATGGAACTCAACAAGTTGGTAAGATTTTTCCATCATGGCATGATTTTATTTCTGCACTTAGAAAACAGTTCTATCCTTTGGGGTATAAGGAAAATGATTTAATTGAATGGAAACGTCTTAAGTTAAGAAAATGAAAATCAGTGTAGGCATATACATATGCATTTTGTAAGATGGATTTGATGTTAGATATTCTATTAACTACACAAGACACTACTACATATTGGAAAAATTGCGACGACTACTTGCGATGAAAGTACTCTTTCGTCGCAAAATTCAAGAGAAAAAGTTCAATTTTTCAATTTTGATTTTGATCCAGCCCGTATTCGTCGCTCTATCGATGGAACCAAACTTTCGTCTGTTTTGCGACGATAATCAAGATGGTGGACTATTGTCTCTATTTCGACAAACTTGTGTGTTCGTCGCAAGATCAACGCTCACTATTGACCGTTACACTTTTTGATACTATCCATATTGACAGTTATACATTTTAACAAAGTCTAAATTGATATAGTCAATGTTCGTTGCAAGAGCGACGAATTGACCGCTATAACCGTTCCTGTCTTCGACAAAATGACCTAAATATAACAATATTTATTTGTTATATTTAGGTCATGGTCGTCACAATTGCGATGACCGTGACCTAAATTGACATATAAACATTTGACAATTTAAAGATGTTGCGACAATCTTGCTATAACAACGATGGTTCCGAAAGGGTATTTTTGTGCAGAAGAATGTCGCAGAATATAGTTAGAGGTGGGGAAAAGAGTAAAGCGGGTGAAAAGGGTGATGGTAGATGTTATTTCCCCTGCAAATGATGTTGTCTCATACGTCTCGTAAGAATTTTAATAGCAACAACTACAAAACATTGTAGGAAATATGGGCACATTGATGGCAGATCGAATGAATATCGTCCCATGGTAATTATCTATATATTCATTATCTATTTTTATTTTGTCAATTTTATATAAAATTATATATATTGTTTGAATGTTTGTTATAGTATACACTAATTTTGCATGATTGTTTGTAATTATAAAGTTAGAGTTTCCCTCTATCTTTCCGCGGAATATTGCACCAAGTATTAGTAGAAATGATGTTGTACAAGCTGAGGAACATCATGACCAAGAAAATGAGGATCTCATGGAAGAAGATGATGGGACAAATCAAGTTAATGATCTCGTGGAAGAAGATGATGGGAAAAATCAAATGATCCAAGATTTGTTTTCGCAATCGGATGAGGATGGGGACAATGCTGGTATTTATGATGAACCTCTATTAGAAAAGGAAAATAAACGACTTTATGAAGGATCAAGAGAAAATCTTCTCTCCTCTACATTGTTGCTAGTGAACTTAAAGGTTATGAATAATTTGTCGAATACTTGTATGAGGCAGATCCTAAGGTATGTAATATGTTTCATCTCATATTATACATAAATGTTGATTTTTTTCTATTTGTTTTTAGTGTTAATTAATGTGTAAAATAAGAATGTAATTTTTACGATTAATATTCTTTCATTAACTAGTTATTTGTTATGTTGTAGATTTTTAGGTGAATTTTTGTTACCATCGTCAAATATCTTACCTTGCACATATCGAGGTTTGCATGCCATTATGAAAGACATTGGAATGGATTATCAAATTATAGTTGCATGTCCTAATGACCATATTATATATTATGGACAACATGCTTCAAAAACAAAATGTCCGCAATGTCTTATCAGTAGATATTGAACCGATCAAGTAACAAAAAGGGTGCCTCGAAAGGTTCTTCATCATATTCCCATAATTCCACGTTTTTAGCGATTGTTCAGGTGTGAAAGCATAACACCATTTATGGATTACCATGCACGTAACAGAAGTGGAGATGGTGTTCTTAGAATGCCTACCGATGGTTCTACATTTAGGGAAATTGAGGAAAAATGGGCAGATTTCAAAGATGAACCTCATAATGTTAGGCTTTCATTCGCAGCTAATGGTGTTAATCAATTCGGAGAGCTTACGTATATTTACTTACTATGGCCTATTTTTGTTATCAACAATAAAATTCCTCCTTGGATGTCAATAAAGAGGGAGCACATAATGTTGACAATGATTGTTCCAGGTATTTATTTACATTAATTTTTTGAATGTAACATTTTCATTTGTTTCAATTTTTGCATAATATCTTTTTTTTTATTTATTTACTTATATATATTACATGATATCATTCCTATAGTAATTATGTGTAATTTCAAACAATTAGGTAAGTACCAGGTTAAATATATGAATGTATATATAGAGCCTCTTATCAACGAGCTACTAAAGTTATGGGTTGGCATCATAATGTATGACATATGTAAACCAATCGGGGAGAAGAAATTTAAATTTTGTGGAATACTTTTATGGGCAATTCATGATGCCCCTAGACTAACACATTTTTTTGGTATGTAGCATTCTAATATTTCTCTTTAATACTATATAATTTTTTAATGTTATCATGGTGCATGTTTAATTTTTAAATAATCTCATCGTATAATTGACATTAATCCATTTGTTGCAAGTATTCAAACAAAGGGTAAATTTGCATGTCCAGTTTGTGGCCCTAAGATGAAGTATCATCATTCAAAAATTTTAGGAAAGATGGTGTTTGATGAGTATAGGCACCTTCTTCCTAAGAACCATAGGTATCGTACTACTGAAAAACATATTTTCAATGGAAACGAAGAGACTAGTTTAAAACCACGAAGAATGACACCTCACCTATGGAGGTTGGAATATAATAGAAATCGTCAAGGTACTCAATTTCATAATGTATCTTAGATCATGTAATGTTTTGAATGTTTATTTTAATCATTGAATTTATTTTATCATATTTGATAATTATTTTTGTGATTTCTTTTATGCTTCATAAAGGCCGCAATCATCATGAAGGTATTAATAATGGGCTTCCACGAGGAATGAAATGTTATCCCACTCAATTCATGAGGTTTCCCTACTATGAGGAGCTAAAAATAGCTCATTTGTTTGATACAATGCATATCGGGAAGAATGTGACTGAAACATTATGGAGAATCATAGATGGTAGGAGGGACAAAGAAAAAATTGTCAAAATTTGTACTAACATTCAGGAAGCCAATCATGCAATGCGAAGTGTGATTCAATATTCAAATATATCATATGGATTACTAGAGAGAAATAACCTTCCATGGTTATTAACAGAGCAACAAAGAAATGATGTAAAAGAGGTCA
>JASDQU010508744.1:1671-29449 GCA_032191745.1 Picea mariana | reverse complement strand
ACTTTGTCCACTTGACCACTTCTTGTTGCAACCACTTTATTATTTAAATAATTTCTCTTTGCAACCACTTTGACTACTTTGTTATTTAAATAATTTCTCTTTACTCAAAACTTCTTGTTGCAACTAACTTTTATATAATTATTCAATTCATAGATTCTTTTCCCTTAATTAACTTCTTGTTGCAACCACTTTATTATTTAATTTATTTCCGGGTCAACCACTTTGACTATTCAATCTTCTCATCACAACTATTTTATCATAATTACCAAACTCACAACTTCTTGTTGCAACTAGTTTATTTTTAATTATTTTCTTAATGAAACAACTATACCCATGATTAACTCCTAGTTTCACCCACTTTGACTAGTCAACTTTTTCGAGGAGTTTCTAGAGTAATTTTGCTTCTTTGACCTTCTAGGGGCTTCTAGATAACTCATGAGGGTTCTCCAACTTCATATGGTCATAACTCTCTAACCGTGAGGAGTTATGTGACGTTCCACATATCACTGGAAATGGCATGACATATACTACCCATCTAGAATAGTATTACCTATAAATTCACTAATCTTTGTGCCTTTATACCTCAAACATAGTAAGGTCCCTTACCCATGTCTTTGTGCTACCAGACTTCTCCAAGGGTTGACATCAATCACTAAGGGTTGAAATTAATATACAATATCACTCTCCAAGGGTTGACATCAATGACAACCAACAATTCATACCAGGTGCCCATCAACCTAAGCCAACTGTCTAACAAAACTGAAACAACTTGCTCGAATGTTGGTAGCTATCTCTGAGAAGAGATCTGGCTGCTACGCGCATCCGTCTAAGCAAAATGATCACAATGAGGCTCTAGAGGCCTTTTTAACATTATTCATGAATGCCAAAACCATAGACATCCAAAAATGTAACCCTAGGAGATGAAACACCAAAAGTTATGTGGGCCACGATGGGTAAGTTGGTACCTCAACTTCCCGGGGTCATAACTTTTGCATACGACCTTTGTTTTAGGCACATGATAACCCTTTGGAAATGCATTTTCGAGAACTACACATTATGTCATCAAACTCTGACTCTGTTTAGAGTTTGACTGTGGCAAGGCAAAAAAACACTATTTAGGGTCCCAAAATGGCTCCGGAAGTACAAAAAGATGTATTGACATGAAAAATTTCAAAATAAGCCAGTTGGATTAGGTGGGCAACCACTAATCTCCACCTGGAAACTATGTAGGGATTTAGACAACCCCAAAAGTGTAGAACCCACAATTACAAAGAATTACAGAAGAACGTGTTGAACTAACAACTGTCAAGAGGAGCCAATTTGAATAGGTGGGTGGCCACCAATATCCACCTGGATCATTAACACCCAACTACTATAGAGTCTGAATATGCTGTAGAGACAATCCAATAACTATTTTGGCACAAAACAAGCAACGAGTGCAAGGCAAGTAGTAACATCTAGATCTCATGATAGGAGGGATGATCATAGGGGATCTAGGAAATCAAGGAGTGCTAGTACACATCATCATTCACTAGGACACTCGACCAGGATAGCACATGCATGTTCAGGGTCAGAGAGTATTCCCAATGTGTCCCCTATCAGAAATAAGAGGAGAAAGCCTAAGTTAGATATTTTGCAAGGAGAGCTCAAGAAGCTCAAGCCACCATCATTTGATGGAGAGCATAGGAAGGGAGAAGATGTTGAATCCTAGTTGTTGGGAATGAGAAAATATTTCCAGTTGCATAATTACTCATTGAACCTTGAGGCAAGGGTCAACATATATCATCTTCAGGGGAAGGATTCCATGTGGTGGGACCAATTAAATCATGTCGAGTATATTGATAAAAAATGAATTGCCTAGAAGAAATTACAGAGATATTCCCAACAACATTACTTGTCAAAGCATTACTATGACAAGAAAATGCAAGAATTATTTGGGCTCAAGCTAGGAATATGATTATGAAGGAGTATGAGAAGAAATTCCTCGAGCTTTTGAGGTATATGGACTTCATCAAGGACAAGCCTGGTAAAAATATAGAGGTTCTTGACAATTGCCATCATTTTACAAAGATAAAATCCAATTATATGAGCCTATAACTTTGGAAGAAGCCATGAGGAAGGATAACTATTTGTATGAGCAGAAAAATGGAAGGAGAACTTTTCAAAAGCCCTGAAATGATAAGAAGAGAGGCAAGATGGATCAAAGAAATAATGGATTCAAGCCACCTTTTGCCGGGAAAAAATCTCAAGCATATCAACAAGGGAAGTTAGCACAAGGTGAACATAAAATGATATATTCCTTGGGTAAAAGGCCAAGGCAGTAGCCCATAAAGTGTTGGGGATGTACACATATTTTCCTCACAAGAGAGATAGGATGAGGACTGTGCATAAAATTCAGGAAGTTGATACAGTGAATGATGTGGGCAAGAGAATTCTAAGGATTTATGCAACCTTGGACAATAGACAAGAAGACTACCAATCCCACATGATTGAGGTAGAAGGTAATATAGATAATCATCCCATAGCTATTTCGATTGATTATGGAGCTAGTCATAGCTATATGGATCCAAAAATAGTTGAAAGGTTTAAATTGAAAATATGTAAGCATGAAATGTCTTGGTTGGTTCAACTAGCCACTAGAACCAAGAGGAAAATCAATGAACTTGTCAAGGGTTTCCTAGTAAGAATGAATGGAGTTAGCACTAAGGAATATTTGAACATCATACCACTTGGGTCATATGATTGCTTAATTGGTATGGATTGGATGGACAAACATCGTGTTGTCCTAGATTGCTACAACAAGGCTTTCACATGCCTTAATGAGGAAGAAAATTTTAGGATAGTGCAAAGTATTCCAAGACCTATATCCATCAGAAAGATTTCAACATTGTAGCTGAAAATAAGTTGTAGGAAAGGGTGCCATATATATGCAACCCATATGGAAGAGCCAACAAAGCATAAGGAGCCAAGTCTTGAAAATTATCTAGTATTGAAGGAATATGAAGATGTATTTGGGGAGTTTCCAGGATTGCCACCAAAGAAAGAAATTGACTTCTCTGTTGACTCACTGCTTGGAGATGCCCCAATTTTCAAAATTCCCTAAATAATGAGAACATCGGAGCTGAAAGAGTTACATATCCAACTATAATAATTGTCGAAGAAGGGGTACATACACCCAAGTGTCTCACCTTGGGGTGCCCTAGTGATTTTTGTGAAGAGAAAGGATGGAACTCTAAGGTTTTGTATTGACTTCAGATAGCTGAATAATGTTACGATAAAGAACATGTACCCTCTACTACAGATCGATGATCTTTTTGATCAATTGAAAGGGGAAATGATATTTTCCAAAATTGACCTAAGGTCAGGTTACCATCAGGTGAGAATCAAAGAATGAGACACCAACAAGACAACATTCAGGACAAGGTATGGCCATTATGACTTTGTGGTGGTGTCATTTGGCCTGGCAAATGCACCTATTACTTTTATGTGTCTAAGTTTTCAGAGATTACCTAGAGAAATTCATCATTGTCTTCTTGGATGATATTCTTATTCAATCCAAGACAAAGGAGCATGAGCAACATTTGAGGATGGTTATACATGTGTTGAGAGAGCACTAATTGTATGGCAGCGAAGCAAGTGCACTTTCTATCAAAGACAAATCCATTATTTGGGCTACATCATCTTAGAGGAGGGCATAACGATGGACCCCAAGAAGATTGAAGAAATCAAAAGTTGTCCCACGCCAAAGAATGTTTCAAAAGTGAGATCCTTTATGGGACTGGATGGGTATTATAGGAGATTGATTGAAGGTTTCTCCAAGATCACACATCCAAACAATTCATTGTAGAAGAAGGGACCAAAGTTTGAATGAAATACCAAGTGTGAGGAGAGATTCCAACACTTAAAGGAATTATTGACCAGTGCACCTATTTTAAAGGTTGCGGATCCATATGAGGATTTTGTTGTGTTCATAGATGCATGAAAGGAAGGGCTTGGTGGAGTCCTTACATAAAATGGACATTTCATATGTTATGAGTCAAGGAAGCTTAAGGAGCATGAAAGAAATTATGCTACCCATGAATTACAGTTGGCAACCATAATTCATGCCTTAAAAATTTGGAGTAATTAGCTCATGGGAAAATAATTTGAGCTAAAGGAAGATCATAGTGGTCCGAAACAATTTTTTGAGTAGCCCACACTAAATTCCAGACAGACTATATGGATAAAGTTTCTCAGTGAATACTACTTCGACATCAAACATGTTGAAACATATATTTTTTCTAAACTTTAGACTTAAATAAGTTTAATTCTTGTTTAAATAAAGACAAACACGCACTTGGATATCACCATTGATGGGGTCTTCCGTTTAAGACAACGATCCTAAATGCTTAAAAGTTATGGAGCCGCCCACTAGTTGAAAGGTCAAATCACTAAAGACAATCTTCAAAATGTCGGGTCTCGGGGTTTCACAGACCTAACAATCCAACATGTAATGAATCTCAATGTCCTGACATGCGAAATCACGAAAATGCGATAAGTTTTAAGCCATGTTAATTAAAGAATTAAAAAAGATTAATACGAATTAATCACATTGCGACTTCACGATTCAGGGATCCATGCCTCGAGCGATCACCAAAGTCCCGATATACGAAATTGCAAAACCAACTTAATTTAAACCGGGTTAATTAAATGATTAATAATGATTAACGATAATTAAATCATATCGCAGTTTCGCGTTTCGGGAATCCTGTCTTGAACGACAACTTGAAATCCCGATACCCAAAGTCACAAAACCCTTAATTAATCACGATTAATTAAAAGGTTAAACTCGATTAATATTAATTGATTAAATCACAATCTCGCGATTCGGGGATCATAACTTGAAATGAAATAAGATTGCTCAGGACTCCAAACCCTGAAATGGATTAAGGTTAAACATGATAAATTAACATGATAAAACTTGATTTATTAACACCTTAAACAATCTTATCTTCAGTAAAGTTTACGTTGGTTTGAAATGCGGGTAAATTCAAATGATCTCTATGCTTTTCCCAGATCACGAAATATCGACCATTAATGACATTAATAGCTGATTTAGGGAAATGATTTCAAATAAATATCCTTCTTTATCACCCAAATCTTTTGAATAAAGGAATTAAACGTGTTGTCAGAAAGGGTCTACACATATTTATACACTTAAGGCAAAGAAGATTTTTCATTTTCTGAATTACATTCTCGTTTTCACAGAGCTTTCTTAATGAGATACTCAACCCTGTGCGTTTTCTGTGACAAATAGCAGGTTTGTTTTTTAGGACTTCTACCATGCCACCACGAAAAGCAGCTAAAGAGACTAGTGAGGGTTCATGCCAGAGTTTAGAGGTTATCTATGATACCTCACCCAAAAGTATAAACATAGTTAAAACCTGGATGAACATATTCAACATCCTATAGTACGAGCTGGTAAACTGCCCTGATGATTCAAGCGACAACAAAAAGGAAGACTTATCTATCAAATACAAGATTACTGCTTAGGCAGGGATGCATAAGGTAGCAACAAGGCCGAGTCTTTTACCCTACAATGAAATGATTAAATGGGCACTAGATCATGTGGATGTCCCAACTAGAACTATTTTCAATTCTCCTAAGGTGGTTGTTGGGTCATTTTGGCCAGAACACATACAGGTGATGTATAAGCTGTCTCCAACATCAAACTTCACTTATAATACAATTTTTCTAGAGAATTTAAGCAAGAAGGAGTGTGATCAATATCGAAAAAATCTTTTAGATTTGATTAAGGATTGGTGCTCACGTCCCAAAAAGTTCAGAGCTGATTCTCACGGCATATACTCAATCTCATCATTGAAACCACATTTCATGTATATACCCATGATGATGTGCAGACTTTATGGAAAAGAGAACACAACCCATTTCTTTCTACCATGGGTACTCATTATACACACAGTGGAAAAATGTTATTCTTTCGACTGGGCCAAGATATTGTCGGACAGTTTGGCAAGTGAAATTACAAAATACCAGGCAAAGAAAGCCAAGGGGAAATCAACTTCATTTTTTATGTCAGCTTATATTATGGACGCCATCTGTTTCATGACGCCTTTCCCGCTAATGGGCTGGAGCTGGACTCTAGATAACGCAGAACCAATTCATATTTATCATTCAAAACTCTGGGAAGATAAGGCGAAATATTTCTCTTATGAAATCTGTAATTGGGTAGCGGTGCCGATGCACATTGCTATTTTTGGTCACCCACATCCTAGAATTTCAGATACAGTTGTGGCTAACCTGGACAAAGTGGCAGACTGGTATATCGAGATGCACTTCTCTTACATCATATTGTTCGGTTGTTCAGTTCCCCCATACGCTTTACCGCAATTTTTACCAGACCCACTGGTGTGCCGCGAGGTCGCACAACAAACTGTACTCGGTTGGATTAGCAAAGAACTCAAGGCCGTGCAGAAAAAAGTATGGCCATATTTTGCCTTACAGATTGGTGTATTTTCTTTATTGGATTTCAGCCACTCCAGTGTGGAAGCTGCGACATTAGAAGAAATAAAGCTGGTTAACATTGAATTTAAGAAGCACGACCTGCAGAAGGTTTTGGGTAACCATATGGCCAGTTGCAATCTTAAAAAGTATCAACATGAAGAATCCCCTCAGGACGAATTGTTCCGAGGGGTGAGATCTTACCAAGAAGTTCTGAGCTGAGTTCAAGCCTTATCACCTGATAAAATGGTTGATTTTTACAACTTCCAAAAACACCGGAGGAGTAGTCTTCCGAAAGTATTACAAGGGGAAAACCAATGTCTCCTGCTACACAACAAACAGAGACCCAAAATCTAGAAGTCAGAAGCTCTAGCAGACAAGAAGCCTCAGAAAACTCAGAAAAGTCTGAGATCTCAACTCAGAAAAAGGATATCCTGGCGACAGAGGTATCTGGTGACTAGACCAAAGGTCAACCAGAGACATTAACAAAGCAAGGAGAATATAGGCCATTGTCTTCACTAGATAAATCAACTACAGATGAAACCGGGAGACAATTATCCATAGAAATCGGCAACCCCATTCAGAGTGTCACATCATTACAGTCCACTAGAGGAAACCCTAATACAAAGGTAATACTCACAGGAGATCTCACACCCATCTTTATTGAAGTGATACCTCCCTCTGATTTCTTTTTCAGTAAGAAAAGGAAAGCTGTGGTGAAGAAAGAAATGCACCACAAAGAGGGTGTAATGCTAAAAACACACAGAGTATTTTTGGATGGACAAAGTTTGGAACATGAAGATTTTTCTACAGAGGTAGCCGGCTCTTTGGGAGATTTTGCAACAACTAACCTATTCGCAATCGATAACCTAAAAGAAATACTGAAGCAGAGAAATCATATGATAAGTCAGTTGCAAAATCAAATAAGGAATGCGTAAGAGAATGTTAGAGAAGAAGTCAATAAAGGACTGGAACATGATAGAGCTAGTGATAAACAAGAAATCCAAATGCTCAAGTCTAGTCTTGACGAGATGCATAAGAAGATGCAAGTGAGCGAAAGACAGACTATGCAGCAAGATGAGTTGATAAAACAATTGCAAGACAAGGTCAGTTCCATTGAGAAAATGGTGGTGGATATAGTGTTGTTTCAAGCTCAAGCATTGGAGGTGCTAAAGAAACTGGAAATATCTCAACAAATCCTGCTCTCTAAAGTAAAAATCGTCCAAAATCATTCTCAGGTGATGGGTGAAGCATTAAGTAATATTGTTTTAAGAGAGAGAGAGAGGCTATCGTTGCCCAAACTACCTTCCAAGAAGTGGTTATATCATCAACAAAAGAAGGAAGAGATATGGCATCTGGGTTGTCTATTTCATAGCAAACCAGAGGTGATATTATACTAAAGACTTGGAAGTCAAACATAGCCGAAGGTAGGAAAATGGCTAAGGAATTGAAAGAATATTGCCAAGAATTTTTTTGTTCGCTTAACAAAGAATTATTAGGCTTTGATAAAGAAGACACTGGGTCAGATTAATATAGCCAAACATCAGCTTGACATTAAAACAAATATGGAAGAAGCACAAGTTGAAATATCCCAGATAAAAAAGGTTGATATTTCTCAAATAGATAGATGGCTAGTGAAGCCTAATCTACAACTGCATTCTATTATTTCAGAGGATAGACGGATAGAAGAGAGATTGCCTCAGCTGGAAAATAAATTATACATTTTTGAGGCTAATAACTTAATAGGGTCTTCCGGGTTGGTAGCCGAATTTGTGAGCAAGTGCATCAAATGTATTGAGCAGGGAAAAGGTTGTACGTCTGGAAACAAATGAATACAATATGTGTACATTATCTATTTTGGAGCTAGAAGACAGGAAAGTAAAACATTCATGCCAACATAACGAGAAGATAAAAAAGATTGCAAATGAAGCGTTTCAATTTCCATATTTTGTAATTTTAATTATTCTGAAGATAGAGGAATTCCAACTATTTGAGGTTGAGAACTTTTGTATAAATACATATTCGAAAGAATGAGCAAAGGCTGCTTCTTGCCGGTTGTAACTGAGAAAACTCTCCTCATTGAGGATTAATACAAGTGCAGACCAGAGATTCCACATTTCGTCTAGTTTGAGTTATGTGTTCTTCTGTCTTTCCACATTCCAACATCCTTTATATACTTCTTTGATGAATTCCTAATCGCAATTTAGTACAACATCTACTGTGGTTATATTTCATTCAATTATCTGATAACAAACAAATTTTCCTCTGTATTGGCTATTAGCAAATACAAGAACTGTGAATTAATTAGATTACTATATTTTGTGCTTCATTAAAGTTTACATTATCCATTTTCTTCTTCTGTAACGAAGTAATGTTCTTCTGTATTTGATGCCTTTCTTTGTCCAACAACTTTATGTTTTTCTCTCATTACATCCTATATTTTCAAATTTAACTCAGACACAAAAAATGGCATCCGAGCTATTATACTATTAATTCATTTTAAGGAATTTTCCTCGCATAGCTGAGATAGAAAAAAGCAACTTTTAAACTTTCCTTATTTCTTGATACCTAACATTGCTCTTTCAGCCTTAATTACAAACTCGGGAACAACATCTTTTTGGCACCGTTGCCAGGGATGGAGAAACAAAGTGATTTTTCCCTGGGAGAACGACATTAGTAAGTTTCTCTCTTTGATAGTGAACAAAGATTGAATACATTATAAGGTTTTTTTTTTTTTCACTTGACGGCTCCACATTTAAGAAACTGGCATTCGATCGAAGGAATACCATACAAAATCCTAATGATAGGTAGACCACGCCTGTTTCCGACCTTGAAATGTTTTTAAAACCAAGTGGATACCTTAAGCAAACCACTATGTCCACAAGTAAAGTTTACCAACCTAAACTCACACAATCTAATGCTAAGATTCCACTTGAACCGTTAGCTCCACAAGAAGTTTCCACCCAAATCTTTTTCGGAGAAACGTCGGCTGATAGAATTGAAGCTGAAACCATAAACCCCAAATTGGTTTTATCCGAGATAAAGGCCGGAACCGATTCAACTACCACTTTTTCTAATAAAGGTAAAGGGATAATCTCGATACCTGTTTCGATTGATATTCCATACGTTCCCGAAGTAAAGAGTCCAACTTCCCGAAGTATTGAAGAATATATCTTACACTTTGATTCGACTCCTGCTGGTTCTCCCGTTTATATATCCTGCAAGTCTGAAGAACCTAGTCCTCGTCTCTCGTTTCCCCACATTTTAGTTTTTCTGTCTCCCGACGATCAGTTCCCCAAACCTATTTCGTGTCATCCCGAAGTAACCGAAAGGTCACTACACATATTTGAAAACCCCCTCTACAATCTCCAAGTTTCATCCCCTAGATTACCAATGGCTGCTGCAGGAGGAGGTGCTAGAGGAGGTGTTGGAGGAGGTGTTGCTGGAGGTGGTGCAGGAGGTGGCAAAGGTGGAGGAGGACATGGTGTTGGTAAAGGAGGAGGAGGTGGTCAAAGGCCACCCCCACCTCCTAGGATCTTCGCTAAAGTAGCTGCTAGATATGCTCCTTTGGTCCTCCCAATTCCCCTCCACGACTTACTCGAAAACTATATGAAAAATATGCCAAAATTCACATGAGAGGTAGACCTAACCGCGACTGAACATATAAATTTCTTTGATGAATTCACCGATATCCTCGGCCTTGAGCATGAAGACATCTATTCAAGACTCCTAGTCCAAAATATCGAAGGGCAGGTGAGAACCTGGTTGCTAGGACTGCCGGGAGGTTCAATAGGATCATATGACGAGTTGGAAAGTGTCTTTCTCAAACAATGAGGAGAGAGAAAAGATCACCTTTATTATTTAACTGAATTTGGAGCTTTAAGAAAGAAAAATTTAGAAACAGTTCTTGAATTCACACAAAGATTTAATAAATTATATAACAAGATCCCAGCTGAGGTTAAACCTTCCCAACCTGCAACAAAAGTAACTTTCGTCGGGGCTTTTGAGCCCGATTTTTCTCTATTATTGAGAGAAATGAGAGCTGCTGACCTTACTAGAATGCAAGACGATGCTGTAGAGATTGAGTCAAATATGATGGCATCGAGAAAGTTAAAAACCAAAGTTGAAATGTGAAATAAAAAGACTAGACGATTTAGAGAACAAGCAAGACCCTCTGGATCTTGGAGGTCCTCGAAAGATAAGATGGATGATATGGAAAAAATAATTAAAGAATTATCAAACAAAATTTCAAAGATGGAACTGGATCAATCTAAAGAAGATCAGTTCTCTAGAAAATATTTCAGGAGAAACCTTAATTCCCAAATACAACAAAGACCAATTAAAAATGAAGATCAAAAGATTCAGACTCCCTTTAAAAACGGAAATTTTATTGGAGGAGATGACATACAAGAGTTTGAGGAGTTAGAGGAAGATATGAATAATTTTGGCGATGACTGTCAACAACCTCATCTGACGAGACAAGATTATGAAAGGTCTTTAAACGCAAAACACCGGTCTAATAACGATGATAGCATAAATATCACAGAAGATTCTGCTTATCAAGGAATCGACAATAATATAATGGCCGAGCTCCAACAAAAGTATAATTTGAGGCCCGAAAATAGAAATATGACAAGTGCCCAACCGAATAAAATCTTTTCGAGAGGGGAATCGGACAAGGCAGCTCCCAAAGATGCTGGAAGACAGACCGTTAAAACAAAGGTTGTTGACACACAATCTGCCAAGACAAAAACAACAGAGACACCAGCTGCTAACACAAGAACAACTGAGATTACTACGACTAAAACAAAGACTATCAAAACAAAAACAATTTAATCACAGACTGTCAAAACAAAAACAGCTGAAACACAGACTGTGGAAGCAAAAACAACTGAAATAAAAGCGACACATACCAATAAATTAGAAAGAAAGGAGATAGAGATCCAAACCAGAGAAACCATAAAACAACGGGAAATTTTAGTCTAGAAAATGAGATTAATAAGATCAAGATTCTTGTACCTCTGGTCAAATTGGAAAAAAAACCCTACATACAGAAAACAAATTGCCAAATTGATAAATTTTCCAGATATTGTAGGTCAGGCCGACGTTATAAATTTAGAAGATGATAAACCAAATATAGTGTTTGGTTTGCATTTTGAAGGTACCAGGGATTATGTTGCTCCTTTCTACATTACGCTAACTGTGCATGATCATCTGCTCCATAATTGTATGTTTGATTCTGGAGCCTCTCACAATGTGATGCTCAAAGCTATTATGGATAGACTTGGTCTCGAAATTACCAGACCGTACGAAGATCTTTATTCTTTCAAATCGGGAAAAGTTAAATGTTTGGCTATGATTAAAGATTTAGTGGTCAATCTTGCACAGATCCCTGTAAAAAGTGTTCTAATGGATGTGGTTTTTGTTGATATCCCTTCGAAGTATGGTATGTTGTTATCCAGGTCTTGGGGCACTATGATTGGAGGATCCCTTCAACTCGACATGACATACACTACAATCTCGATCTTCGGTGGACAATTCACCTACCTGTACAAAGAAACAAGACTAACATATACAGTACGTGATCCACTGAACCTGAATAGTTATCTTGTGTATGTCACAGATCAGGATTTAGGAAACTGTATACTATCGATCGATGATGATTTAGAAGAATGTATAGAAGAAAATTATACAAAAAAAGAAAAAATACAAAAAACAAATGAAAATGTAAATAAGATTGGAGTTTGGAAAATGTATTTAGATGGTGCTTCATCATGGGAAGGAGCAGGAGCTAGAGTGGTGTTTTTGGCACCTGGGGATGAGTTTATTATTCCTTTCTCTTATATATTACACTGAGATATCGATTACACCAATAATGTATGTGAATATGAAGCCCCGATTTTGGGATTAGAAGCTGTCAGGAAGCTGAAAATTGAAAACCTGATAGTTTATGGTGATGCGGAATTGATCGTAAAACATATAAAGCAATAGTACTAGGACAAACACCCAAGGTTGATATCCTACATAAATTGTTCCTAGGATCTGATCAAGAATTTTTTGTCATCGTTTAATATCCACCATATCCCCAGAGTTGAAAATCAACAGGCGGATTCCTTGGCCAAAGCTGTTGCGACATTTGTACCTCCTACTGTCCTCAAAATAAAGTATCATATAGAAATGAGACATAGACCATCAATACCAAACAATATACAACATTGGCAGGTATTCGAAGATGATGAACAAATAAGACAATTCTTAGAAATGGTGGACGAATTTGCTGAAACCCATATTGATCAGGAGAATTAGAATGATCCTGCTTGGATTATGCAAGAAGGTGAAGATTCTCAGGAGTTTCGATATAAGATCACAAATCACCGCATGATTGTACTAAAAAATAATCAGATCCCTAAGGGTATGATTCCTTTGGAGAGATTATTCGATCGTGACGATATTCCCTTAAAGTCTACTTTACAGCCTCAGCCTGAAGAGGTTGAAGAATGTGATATAGGCACCAAGGAAACTTCTAAGCTGGTAAAAATATCTAAATGCCTTCCTTCTGAAGTAAAAAGCAAATATGCTGAATTGCTTAAGCAGTACAAGGACGTTTTTGCCTGGTCCTATGATGAGTTAAGAACTTATGATACCACTGTAATTGAACACAAAATTCCTCTGAAGAAGGGTGTTAAACTGTTTAGGCAAAAGCTCAGATAGATAAATCCCATACTCCTGCTTGTAATAGAAAAGGAGGTAAAGAATCTCCTAGACACTAAAATCATTGTTCCACTTAGATACTCCGAGTGGGTAGCCAATCTAGTACCAGTAAGAAAGAAGAACGACGAAATTGGGCTGTGCGTAGATTTCAGAAATTTAAACAGATCATCCCTCAAAGATAATTATCCATTACCTAAAATGGATCATGTATTGGAAAAAGTGGTCGGGGAAAATAGAATGTCCATGATTGATGGATTTTCGGGCTATAATCAAATTGCGGTCCATGAGGATGATAAAGAAAAAACTATGTTCACCACCCCAGGGGGTACCTTTATGTATGCCAAAATGCCATTTGGTTTGATGAACGCAGGTGCCACTTTCCAACGAGCTATGGACATTGCCTTTGTTGGTGAAAGAGATAGGTTCGTTGTCATTTATCTTCATGATCTAACTGTATTTTCTAAATCTGATGCAGAACACCTGGTACACCTCAAACATACATTTGAGAAATGTCGTAAATTCAGTTTGTCTTTAAACCCCAATAAATCTCACTTTGCAATGCAGGAAGGTAAAATCTTGGGCCATATAGTATCTTGGGATGGAATTAAAATCAACTCGAAAAGGGTTGAAGCTATAGATACTATCAATATTCCTAGAAATAGAAAAGAGATTCAGTCATTTTTAGGAAAAAACAATTTTTTAAGAAGATTTATCCCAAACTTCGCTGAAATTGTGAAATTGATTACATATATGCTTAAGAAAGACAACAAGGTTAAATGTACGACTGAAGCCAAAGCATCATTTGAGCGCATCAATAAGGTCATAGGTGAAGCACCAGTGCTAGCAAGCCCAGATTATCTGAAAGAATTCCTAATTTTCTCATTCACATCCGAACACACAATTGTTGCAGTAGTCCTACAGAAGAACGAAGAAGGGTTCGAACAACCAATAACATTCTTCAGTAAAAGTCTTAGAGATGCAGAGTTGAGATACGATATAATGGAAAAGCATGCCTATGCAATGGTGAAGGCCCTAAAGGCTTTCAAGACCTATGTGCTACATTCTAAAATAATTGCATATGTACCCACCAGTTCTGGTAAAGATATACTGGTTCAACCCGATAGTGACGAAAGGAGGGGAAGATGGCTTTCTAAAATTCAAGAATTTGATCTGGAGGTGAAACCAACAAAGCTCGTCAAAGGACAGGGTTTAGCTAAGTTACTAGCCGAATCTAATTTCAGAGTGCTTGGAATAAACAACCTGCAAGAGTGCGAAGGATTTCTGGACATAGACGAATTCGACGATCAAATACCCACAACTCAAATCGAGGAGAAGTTCTCTTCTTTAGCCTGGTATAAAGATATAGTATTTTACCTTATGAATCTGCAGTGCCCATGCGATACAACTCCTTCTAAAGCTAGAACGTTAAAGTTGCACGCAGTGAAATATTGTATCATGGATAGCCAATTATATTGGAAGGATCCTCTAGGCATTTTACTGAGCTGTTTGGTAGAATCCAAAATAGAGAGAGTGATAAATGAATTTCATGAAGGAGTGTGTGGATGTCATCACGCATGGAGAGCAACGACCTATAAAATCCTGAGAGTAGGATATTATTGTCATAGATTATTTGCTGATGTGAATGCGAAAGTTAGGGCCTGTAATCCATGCCAAATGTTTTTAGGCAAGCATAAACTTCCAGCATTACCTTTGGTCCCATTCAAAATAGAAGCCCCATTTCAACAATGGGGGTTGGATTTTATTGATGAAATCAATCCACACTCTAGAGCGCAACACAAGTGGATCCCGACCGCTACAGATTATTTCACCAAATGGGTAGAGGCCATCGCGACCATAAATGCTACAGATCCGGTAGTGATAAACTTTTTGGAGGAAAATATTTTATCCAGATTTGGCTGCCCTCGGAAGATAGTTACAAATAATGCCCGGGCATTTAAATCTATGGCGATGGTCAGTTTTTTCCAAAAGTACAATATTGTATTGGTCCATTCCACAACATACTATCATCAAGGCAATGGATTAGACGAATCATCAAATAAAAGCTTGATCACCATAATTAATAAAGTGTTGAACGAAAATAAGAAAGCTTAGCATCTGCATTTGAAATATGCTTTGTGGGCGAATCAGATAGGCACCAAGAAATCGATCGGGACATCACCTTTTCAAATGGTGTATGGGACTGACGTGGTACTACCCATAAACCTGGCTCTACCTGTAATGAAACTCTGGCAATATGAAAAGGAAGAGCCAAATCATGTCACCAGAAGAATAAATCAACCGATTGAAGTCCAACAAAATAGGGCTGAAGTAGATGAAAAACTTCAGAAGTATCAGGATAACATGAAAGCCCTGTTTGACCAAAAATCTAAAGATAAGGAATTCCTCCCTGGTGACTTGGTTTTAAGGTGAGATGCTATAAAGGAAGACTCAGGAAAGCATGGCAAATTCGACCATATCTGGTGTGGACCTTTCAAAGTCATAGCTTCTAAAGGGAAGAATTTGTTTTTGTTAGTAAATATGGATGGTAAAAACCTCAACGCCCCTATCAAAGGGCGTTACCTAAAGCATTTTATGCAATGCTCGATTTCCAAACTCTCACTATACATACCGGTTTGTTTTCTTTGTTTTGATCCGAAGTTTTTCACTTTTTCGGTGAGTTTTTACTTTCACTGTAAATAAAACCAGGTTAGTTGATTTCATAAAAACAAAAATATAAAGATAAGTGACACATAGGGTTCTTTTACATGTAAATTCCTAACATTCTTCATGTTATTGTCATACAGGATACAGGAAAAAAAAAAAGAAAAAAAAAAGGCCAAGAGATCAGAGACGTCAGAAACCGACCTTCATGTATCAGAACATTGGTTCTCGCTCGACACAGGTGACAAATAAATAGTTTACTTGGGTGAAAATATAAGAGTGAATCTAAGGTATGAACTTCTGCCCTGTTTAAATTTCCAAATAAGTATCATTTAATATGACAGAGGTTTCATATGTAGAAGTATTGTCACCTAATCTATAACCAGAGGAATGAAAATTATGTTTTAAGTTACCAAGAGTTTCCTCTGGACAAAATAAAAAATGAAGTAAAACCTTAAATAAAAGACAAGCAATAAGAAGACCTTAAAGAACAAGTTTCAAGAATCGAGTGAAAAGTTTGTATAAAAGAAATCGTGCTTGCAACAAAACATCTGAAACCTTGATTTTTCCCCTGCTCGTTTTCAAAGTTGTATTTTCATGTGATTCTTGATATCATCACATGTTTTTCACAAAGGAAAAATGGTCTCACCTTAACTTTGAAAACTCATAAACGAATTTTCAAAAACGAGAATAGGTTAAAAATTCTTATGGTTCCTCTAACTTTAACTGGACGAAAAGTATGTCTAGGCTAATTCTGACTCTCTTAGCCCTTCTAATAGGTTTAAACTGATTAGTTTTTCTCAAGAAAAGTCCCTGGAAAATAAAAAAATCCCCGTGAGATCTTCCTTGTAGGCATACAGGTTTTGAAGGTTAGAGGAGGATTAGTCCAGAGTAATCAAAGTGAGTTGACAGACCCCTGTTGCTAAATTATAAACAAATATCATCCCTGGTATATTGTATACAAATCGATTTCCCCCACTTCATGTTTTAAAATATAAGGCAGATGGTGAAAGGAAATTCATGAATGATTGCCCTTATCTAGTCCAAAAGAGATGATGAAAGGAAATTCATTAAATGATTGCCCTCATCTTAGCATTTAAATGAAAAATTACCAATTAAAGTTGTGAAAGGAAATTCAATATGGGAAATTAGATAACTTCACCAGGGTACTGAACATGCTCGCTGACAGTGAAGCAATGTCTACGATATCTGCAAGGATGTTATACATAAATTATAATGTACTCTGGTAACTAGTGCCCTTTTCGACTAGATCTACATTCTAAGCTAACATGGTACTCCCTGTCTAAAAACAATGAAATTACTTTACCTTGATGCGAACAAAATCGAACAGAGCCTGCTAGAATGATTAAGGTTGTTTTGATTATCTTAAGCAAATCTGAAGTCAGTTTTAAGAAAAGGAATTTATTGATAAGCCTAAACTTGAGAGCAATAAATGATTAAGTTTTGAAAGTTTTCAGAGATAAGGATGAAATCTTAAGTTTTTTTGTGTGACCTCTTTCATAATTTGTTTCACAAAAATGAAATAATGACTCCATTTACCCAATAAAGGCACTTGGTCTACTGTTATTCTTGTCCCGCAGAGAGACGATATCTCTAGATGGAGCCTATGTTGAAACATATATTTTTTCTAAACTTTAGACTTAAATAAGTTTAATTCTTGTTTAAATAAAGACAAACACGCACTTGGATATCACCATTGATGGGGTCTTCCATTTAAGACAATGATACTAAATGCTTCAAAGTTATGGAGCCGCCCACTAGTTGAAAGGTCAAATCACTAAATACAATCTTCAAAATGTCGGGTCTCAGGGTTTCGCACACCTAACAGTCCAACATGTAATGAATCTCAATGTCCCGACATGCGAAATCACGAAACTACGATAAGTTTTAAGCCATGTTAATTAAAGCATTAAAAAATATTAATACAAATTAATCACATCGCGACTTCACGATTCGGGGATCCATGCCTCGAGCGATAACCAAAGCCCCGATATACAAAATTGCGAAACTAGCTTAATTTAAACCGGGTTAATTAAACGATTATAATGATTAACGATAATTAAATCATATTGCAGTTTCACGTTTCGAGAATCCTGTCTTGAACGACAACTTGAAATCCTGATACCCGAAGTCACGAAACCCTTAATTAATCACGATTAATTAAAAGTTTAAACTCGATTAATATTAATTGATCAAATCACGATCTCGCGATTCAGGGATCATAACTTGAAATGAAATAATATCGTCCGAGACTCCAAAACCCTAAATGGATTAAGGTTAAACACGATAAATTAACAGGATAAAACTTGATTTATTAACACCTTAAACAATCTTATCTCCTGTAAAATTTACGTTGGTTTGAAATGCAGGTAAATTCAAATGATCTCTATGCTTTTCCCAGATCACAAAATATCGACCATTAATGACATTAATAGCTGATTTAGGGAAATGATTTCAAATAAGATCCTGCTTTATCACCCAAATATTTTGAATAAAGGAATTAAACGTGTTGTCAGAAAGGGTCTATGTAGATTGATACGCTTAAGGCAAATAAGATTTTTCATTTTCTGAATTACATTCTAGTTTTCACAAAGCTTGCTTAATGAGTTACTCAACCCTGTGTGTTTTCTATGACAAATAGCAGGTTTGTTTTTTAGGACTGCTACCATGCCGCCATGAAAAGAAGCTAAAGCGACTAGTGAGGGTTCACGCCAGAGTTCAGAGGCTATCTTTGATACCTCACCCAGAATTATAAACACAGTTAAAACCTGGACGAACGTATTCAACATCCTACAGTACGAGCTGGTAAATTGCCCTGATGATTCAAGAGACAACGAAAAGGAAGACTTATCTATTAAATACAAGACTATTGCTCAGGCAGAGATGCATAAGGTAGCAACAAGGCCGAGTCTTTTACCCTACAATGACATGATTAAATGGGCACTAGATCATGTGGATGTCCCAACTAGAACTATTTTCAATTCTCAGAAGGTGGTTGTTGGGTCATTTCGGCCGGAACACATACAGGTGATGTATAAGCTGTCTCCAACATCAAACTTCACTTACAATACGAGTTTTCTAGAGAATTTCAGCAAGAAGGAGTGTGATCAATATGGGAAAAATCTTTCGGATTTGATCAAGGACTGGTGCTCACGCCCCGAAAAGTTCAGAGCTGATTCTCATGGCATATACTCAATCTCATCATTGCAACCACATTTCATGTATATAGCCATGATGATATGCAAAGTTTATGGAAAAGAGAACACAACCCATTTCTTTCTACCATGGGTACCCATTATATACATAGTGGCGGAAGGTTATTCTTTAGACTAGGCTAAGATATTGTCGGACAGTTTGGCCAGTGAAATTACAGAATACCGGGAAAAGAAACCCAAGGGGCAATCAACTTAATTTTTTATGTCAGCTTATATTATGGACGCCATCTGTTTCATAACGCCTTTCTCGCTAATGGGCTGGAGCTGGACTCCTGATAACGCATAACCAATTCATATTTATCATTCAAAACTCTGGGAAGACAAGGCAAAAGATTTCTTTTATGAAATCTGTAATTGGGTAGTGGTGCCGATGCACATTGCTATTTGTGGTCAACCACCTCCTAGAATTTCAGATACAGTTGTGGCTAACCTAGATAAAGTGGCAGACTTGTATATCGAGGAGCACTTCTCTTACATCAGAGTGTTCAGTTGTTCAGTTCCCCCATATGCTTTACCGCAATTTTTACCAGACCGACTGGTGTGCCGCGAGGTCGCACGACAAACTGTACTCGACTAGATTAGTAAAGAACTCAAAGCCGTGCAGAAAAATGTATGACCATATTTTCCCTTACAGATTGGTGTATTTTCTTTATTGGATTCTGTCCACTCCAGAGTGGAAGCTACGACATTAGAAGAAATAAAGTTGGTTAACATTGAATTTAAGAAGAACGACCCACAGAAGGTTGTGGGTAACCATATGGCCAGTTGCAATCTTAAAAAGTATCAACATGAAGAATCCCCTTAGGACGAAGTGTTTCAAGGGGTGAGATCTTACCAAGAAGTTCTGAGCCGAGTTCGAGCCTTATCACTTGATAAAATGGTTGATTTTTACAACTTCCAAAAACATCGAAGGAGTAGTCTTCCGAAAGTATTACAAGGGGAAAACCCAATGTCTCCTGCTACACAACAAACAGAGACCTGAAATCTAGAAGTCAGAATCTCTAGCAAACAAGAAGCATCGAAAAAATCAGAAAAGTCTGAGATCTCGACTTAGAAAAAGGATATCCCGGCAACAGAGGTATCTGATGACCAGACCAAAGGTCAAACAGAGACATTAACAAAGCAAGGAGAATATAGGCCACTGTCTTCACCAGATAAATCAACTACAGATGAAACCGGGAGACATCCACAGAAATTGGAAACCCCATTTAGAGTGTCATGCTGTTACAGTCCACTAGATGAAACCCTAATACAGAGGTAATACTCACAGGATATCTCACACCCATCTCTATTGAAGAGATACCTCCCTTCGTTTTCTTTTCCAGTAAGAAAAGGAAAGATATGGTGAAGAAAGAAATGCACCAGAAAGAGGGTGCAACGGTTAAAAAACACAGAGTATTGTTGGATGGACAGAGTTTGGAAGATGAAGATTTTTCTACAGAGGTAGCCGACTCTTTGGGATCTTTTGCAACAACTAACCTATTCTCAGTTGACAACCTAAAAGAAAGACTAAATCAGAGAAATCAAATGATAAGTCAGTTGCAAAATAAAATAAGGAATGCAAAAAAGAATGTCAGAGAAGAAGTCAATAAAGGACTGGAACATGCTAGAGCTAGTGATAAACAAGAAATCCGAATGCTCAAGTCCAGTCTTGACGAGATGCATAAGAAGATGCAAGTGAGAGAAAGATAGACTATCCAGCAAGATGAGTTGATAAAACAATTGTAAGACAAGGTCAGTTCCACTGAGAAAATGGTGGTGGATATAGTGTTGTTTCAAGCTCAAGTGTTGGAGGTGCTAAAGAAACGGGAAATAGCCCAACAAATCCTGCTCTTTAAAGTAAAAATTGTCCAAAATCATTCTCAGGTGATGGATGAAGCATTAAGTAATGATGTTTTAAGAGAGAAAGAGGCTATCGTTGCCCGAACTACCTTCCAAGAAGCGGTTATATCATCAAAAAAAGAGGGAAGAGCTATTGCATATGGGTTGTCTATTTCAGAGAAAACGAAAGGTGATATTATACTAAAGACTTGGGAGTCAAACATAGCCGAAGGTAGGAAAATGGCTAAGGAATTGAAAGAATGTCATGAATAAGTTTTTTATTCACTTAACAAAGAATTATTAGGCTTCGATAAAGAAGATAGTTCTGGAACACTGGGTCAGATTAATATAGCCAAACATCAGCTTGATATTAAAACAAATATGGAAGAAGCAAAAGCTGAAATATCCGAGATAAAACATGTTGATATTGCTCAAATAGATAGATGGCTAGTGAATCCTAATCTACAACTGCATTCTAGTATTTCATAGGATAGACAGATAGAAGAGAGATTGCCTCAGCTGGAAAATAAATTATACATTTTTTAGGCTAATAACTTAACAGGGTCTTCCGGGTTGGTAGCCGAATTTGTGAGCAGGTGCATCAAATGTATTGAGAACGAAAAAGGTAGTACCTCTGGAAACAAATGGATACAATCTATGTACATTATCTATTTTGGAGCTAGAAGACAGGAAAGGAAAACATTCATGCCAACATAACGAGAAGATCAAGAAGATTGCAAATGAAGCGTTTCAGTTTCCATATTTTGTAATTTTAATTATTCTGAAGATAGAGGAATTCCAACCGTTCGAGGTTGAGAACTTTTGTATAGATACATATTTGAAAGAATGAGCAAAGGTTTCTTCTTGCTGGTTGTAATTGAGAAAACTCTCCTCATTGAGGATTAATACAAGTGCATACCAGAGATTCCACATTTCGTCTAGTTTGAGTTATGTGTTCTTCTATCTTTCCACATTCCAACATCCTTTATATACTTATTTGATGAATGCCTAATCGCAATTTAGTACAACACATACTGTGGTTATATTTCATTCAGTTATCTTATAACAAACAAATCTTCCTCTGTATTGGCTATTAGAAAATACAAGACCTGTGAGTTAATTAGATTACTATATTTTATGCTTCATTAAAGTTTACATTATCCATTTTATTCTTCTGTAACAAAGTAAGATTCTTCTGTATTTGATGCCTTGCTTTGTCCAACAACTTTATGTTTTTCTCTCATTACATCCTATATTTTCAAATTTAACTCAGACACGAAAAATGACCTCTGAGCTGTTATACTATTAATTCATTTTAAGGAATTTTTCTCACATAACTGAGATAGAAAAAACATCTTTTAAACTTTCCTTATTTCCCGATGCCTGGCATTGTTCTTTGAGCCTTAAGTACAAAATCAAGAACAAAAAATCACATCAAGGGAAAATAGAATAAAGTGTTTGATGCACTCAGCAGGAGGGTGCATGAAATGCATGCTATAGCCATTCACATGTACCGTTCAAATTTAAAAAGTGGAATTTTGGAAGCTTTAGCTTCAGATCAACATTATACACAAGTTATGGAAGGCTTACAACAAGAAAATATATCACCGAAGTTTAAATACTATAGGTTGGAAGATGATGGAATCCTCATGTTGAGAGAAACAATTTATGTTCCTAACACTCATGAGTTGATAAGTATAGTGTTGAAGGAGATGTACAATGTACCATACATTGGTCATCTAGGGTACCATAAGACAATTGCAATGGTAAGGGTTAAATATTCTAGTTTAGAATGAAGAAACATGTGGTTGATTACATAGCTAGGTGCATGGAATGTCAAAAGGTGAATACTGAACAAAAACATACAATAGGATTGTTACAGTCATTGTTGAATGAAAATGGGAGGTAATTACAATAGATTTTATCACCAAGCTGCCACGAATATCGAGGAAACATAATTCCATCATGGTAGTGGTGGAAAAGCTTACAAAGGATGCACATTTTATTTCTGTGAAAACAACTCACAAGGAAGCCAATATTGTAGATATTTATATGAAGGAAATTGCAAGGCTATATGGTGTGCTTAAGGCGATAATGTCATATCAATATCCCAAGTTCAGTTCCAATTTTTGGAAGGGGTTTTTTAAGGGATTTGGAACTAATTCAAATTTCAGTATAACATATCACCTAGAGTCATATGGGAAGACATAGAGGATTAACCAGATAATTGAAGATATGTTGAGAATGTATGTAATGGACAAGCCTTCCAGGTGAGAAGACTATCTTCATTTGGTGTAATTTTCTTACAATAATGGGTACCAAACATCATTGAAGATGAACCCATTTGAAGCCTTATATCATAGAAAATGAAACACACTAGTGAGATGGGATAACCCAACAAACAAAGTAGTTATTGGGTCAGAATTGCTAAGGCAAATGGAAGAGCAGATGATAAATATCAAACGAAATTTAAAGGTTGCAGAAGAAAAGAAAAAGAGTTATGTAGATAAAAGCAAGACATATAGAGAATTCAAAGTGGGTGAGCATGTGTTTTTAAAATTAAAGGCTAAAAGGAGCTCCCTAAGATTGGGAAATTAAGCAAAATTGGCAATGAGATAATGTGCGTTGTTTGAAGTCCTAGAGAAGATAGGCCCAGTTTCATAAATGCTTTCATTTCCTACATTCATGATAATTCATAATGTGTTTCATGTATATTTATTGAATAAATATGTGTCGGATCCTAACCATGTGATTGATTGGACTATGTTCTAGGTGGAGCACGAAGGGGAATTTTGGGTGGAGCTAGTGCACATCCTGGACTGGAAAGTCAAAGTGCTCATGAAAACAACTATCGGCTTGGAAAAGGTCTAATAGACCTACTACGGTCTTGAAGACGCCACGTGGGAGCACGAGGAAACCATGCAGGAGGAGTGCTCGTAAATTTTTGCAAATTTTGAAGAAAAATGGATGTACATTTGTATATAAGTGTGCAAGACTCCATTTTGGTAGCTGGATCTTGGAGCGAAAACTCAGAGACTTCATGTCCAACCTGTATTGGAGCCTTGGAAGGGAAGTGGTACATCCTAAGGGACTGTGGTGCAAAGAAGGTGGTACACTTCCTTGGGTTGTGGAGATTGAGGGGAACAATAGATTGTTGGTGGGAATTGTGGCAAGAGTTGTGAACTTGAAAAAGTATCAAGTATTGTGATGTGAACTTTTTTACATGTATGTTGATATGGTGCTATGCACCAAGGATGGTGAAAATTGTAGGAAGAGGGGAATGTAACATCCCTATTTTTAATCCCTAGTTTAGTGATGTATAATATAAATATGATGTATGTCCATGGGCTCGACAATGTAATATGTAAACGTTGTATATTGAAATAATAAAATAAATGTATCATCGACTACACATAGATGCAAACGAATTCATGGGGACTAAGTATCCACAAGAGGGGGGGGGGTGTTTGGTCCAAAGGCGGGGTGGGATTATTCATGTGTATTAATCCTATCCCACTTTCTAAAATTATTATTTTGTATAAACCTTATATTTTCCTTTTAAGTGTATCAAAGCCCCTATCATTGAATACATGTAAGAGACTTGGTGTGAAAAGTCACCTCACATAGTTATTGAGAGAATGGGACTAAGTACGATCAACATTGGGGAATGTAAGAGTCAACATACATGGGTAAAAGGGAAATTTGAATGGGTATTGTAGACAATTTTTGCAACCAGGTTTTGGGACAACAAGAGTGTGCTAAGTGTTAGAGATTGAAGACAACCATAGTGGGGTTTGTGGATAGCTTGCGGGAGCTGTAATTGCATGAAGAAGCAGGTTGTTAGGCCTATTGAAGATATTATGTGTAAGTTATTACCACAAGACAAATGAGTTGTTGTTGATATTTTCATGTTACAATTGTAAGTCCATGGATTCCTTAGCAAGAGAGATTCCTAGCCAAATTGTGATGGAGCCATGGAGAAAAGAGAGATAGCCTGAGGGATTGTGTAGAAGAGAAGGGGATCCCATTCCTTGGGTTGTGTAGGTCGAGGGGAAGAGAGATGCTAGATTGGGATGGTTGTAGGAAATTAGCTTGATGTGAGTGGACAATAGACACCCTTATGAAACACTCTCTCTTGTGGTTTCGTAGTCCCAACTTGAGGGTGATTTGTTGCTGATATTTGGAGCAACAAGTCTACGGTTGGGTGGAATGCCTGTCCTCTGTAGCTGGTTGCACATTTGTTGATAAATATAATTGTTTTATCTTTGTTCTTCGTTTTATTTATGAGTTTAAATTGTTGTGCATAAACTCTATGTTCTTGAGTATTTATATGTTGTGTTGTATATGTTTAATTAGCTACATTCATGTTTATTAAAAATGTTGTTATATGCATGGACGTTTTTTTGTCATGTTGCATGCATTTTAATTTAGTGGGTATTAGAAAATTTTAGTAGGGTTAGTAGCGAGGGTTTTACACGTTTCAGATCACATGTTTACACAAAGGGATTTTCCAAATTTTATGAGTTTTCAAAATCTAGATTTGACGGTTTTTCATGTAGATCTTCATCAAGACTCAACTTAGGGGTTTTAGATTGAAGACTTGGAGATGATATTGGTTCTTACTACCTTGTTGGTATTATTGTTCATACTTATGACTGAGGAGGGGATTGTTATCCTATGACTCCCTATACAGTCTTAAAGTCCTACACCACCTTGTTCTATTTCACATTATGGGATATATTTTTTATCCTAAGTGTGTATTAGATCCTATTTTGCCTCCTCCTGGCCTTATCTCTCAATGATGACGTGTCAGTGTGAGAGAAAATCTAGTTTATGAAGGGCGTTGGCTAGCTATTCTACAAAATGGATTTTTTCGTCGGAATCCGATGATATTAATTTAAACAAATCACTATTTTTTATTGTTCAAAATCTATTTATGAATGAAGAAATGGATTTAGCATGCTGAAAAACTCCCCGGGCACTCAGATTTTATAGAAATAATTACTCAAATCTACGAATCCAACAATTTCTCGCTGGATTTCAGACAAATATCCCTAGAAAAAATCATCATTCCGTAGAACCTTTAGCTTACGACGTTTATGAAGTGGTTTCATCCATATACTATAAAATTATTGTTGATGTTTGTAGCATTAGACATGTATTTCCACATCGGTTTTTTGTCTAACACATGGAAGTTGTCCTTAATGTCTCTCAAGACTTGGGAGATTCCTTTAATAAAGTGATTATTAAAGTGAATGCCTTTTTGTAATTAATGAAGTTTAATTTAATTAAATTCCTAAGTATTTGGAATTAGTGAATTAAATGAAATCCTAGCCATTGATCTAAAGTGTTGGTGAGATCTAACCTCAACCATTGATCACTTTTTTGAGGGTCCTAATCCGCATATAGGTAGAACAATATATTTGGATGCAATAAAGGTCAATATTAATAAGGCCTTTCAATAAAATAGAATAAAGCAGATGTAAGGAGACCTAATAGAAGCTTCTGCTTCTAGAAGGGTCTTCCTCTAGATGCTTCTTTTTAGTATAAATAGGAGTCGAGGGTATGCGAACCCTAGCTTGGATATTATTGTAATAGAGCTCTGCTCAATTGGAGGTTGTCCCCTCGAAGAGGCCCGTGAACATTGCTTTCATATTCAAAGTGTTATTTCTGTTAATATTCTCTTATCATTTCAGTGCTATTGTTATGAATGTTCTGGTTATATTGTTGTTATTCTACCATTTCTAGCATTTTATTTCTGTTCTGCATACATTTTCTATCTGGTATATTACAAGTGGTATTAGAGCACTTTCCTCAACAAAAAGTGTGGGTTAATTTTTTTTTTCCAGGGTAGAGATGTATTCTGGTGTCTTTAAGCCACTGAGATCTGTCATTACGCGCATAAACCCACAATTGAGGGATTCATACACGTAGGAAATACAAGTGGTACTTAAGCACAAATCTGTTGGCCACCCTTGTAACCCCTGTTGGTACCCCTTCGAGTGGTAGTGCATCGGACAACACTTGTGTACATATCGACCTAGATTACCTGAAGCCCTCTTTAGATAAACCGATCGACCGCCTGACTACTATAGTGTCACCGAGAACAACAGTCAGGAAGATACTCTCTAGTACCTGGGTAGTCGGGTAGTACAACTAAGGGTACGGTCTATCCTCCTTAGTTAGTGCCCTGAGATATTGGGCTGAGTACTACTATTAGACCCTGCACGTATATCAGAGAGCTATAGCACATGGTAAACCTTTGTCTGTAGAACCCTTGAATACCTAACCCTTGGGGATAGAAACATAAACAAATTAAAACAGACAAGATATATTGCCGCACAACTGTGTTTGGGTTGCTAAGTAAATACACTTTTCTTTCTAGTTAAGCATTTGGGCATTTCCTCTCCGCAGTATTCTTCAGACCAGAGTATAACTCCGCAGGTGAAAAGTCTGGAAATTTTTTCACCATTATTTGAGACCTATTCCATTGGATTCATCTCTTCGCCCTTATCACATTCATCCATATCATTTTTCGGCAAAATTTTTGACCCTGCCCATTCCTTTTCAGTTCCCTCATCCTCATGGCCCATACCCGTAGCCAAGACTTGGAAGCTCTCTTTAACACCTTGCAATCTAGTCTCATCGAAACCCAACAAGAAGTGAAACAACTTAGTGCCAATGTTGCAGCGATCAATACAACCATGCAGTCCTCAATGGGCGAAATCAAAGAAGACCTCACCACCCAACTTGAATCAGTCTTTTTGGCACTCTGCACCAAACTGCATATCCCTACAGATAACCCTTCCTCCTCCTCACCTCCATATCCTAAAGGTGACCATTCCTCT